>JARHVA010010770.1:0-10000 GCA_037957365.1 Torreya grandis | reverse complement strand
AGAATATCCTAAAAGTAGGGATATATTTCTCATCTATAATCTATAAAATATCTCAAATAATTCCCTAATACACTCCTTAAATATCTCACACACTTATCTCCTACTATCTCTCACCCTATCCCCTAAATCTTAAAACACTATGTGAGTTTTTTCAAAACTTCACTTAAATTATTAAATAAACCTCTCCATATATTAAAGATATACACATTAATTAATATTTAATAATGTGGATTAATAACCTAATTTAACTAATGCATCCATGTGAGGACTAATTCCTAACAATAATGTCACAATACATGTTCATTTGTTTTCATACACTTTCTCATACCATCTCCATTACCCAACCTAGTAAACTATAATAAATGAAATATAATTAAATATACATGAATATGTTTAATCATAACTATAATAGGTATTAAATATATTTAGTATATACCTATCTCAAATGTCATAAAATAATAGCATTGACATTATCAGTGGAAACCAATGTAAGCTTTGTACTTATTTACTCTATACAATAAGAAATGTTATAGATTATACCAGTAATTCAAACCTCCTAAGCATTTATATATATGGAACAAATATAAATATAGTGTCAATTCATTTTTTCCTTCTATTTACATGTTACTACTATAAAGATAATCTTTCATATTATTTTATGCCATAATTGGAAAATGAAACTATCCTAGAGCTTTTCAATAGAATATAGTAAGCTTTGGCATTCACAAACAACCTGTGATCTTACATTGTCAAAAAATGTAAGGTAATCATAATAATTCCATACCTTTCCATTAGTAAGATTAGATCATAAATGAGTAATACTCATTATTTTCAATCCATACAAGATTACAACTAAGTTAGAAACATTCCTTATTCCATAAGTATAAACCTCAGAGATATCACCTATATATTTTTCTAAGAGTAAGTGATAAACATATTCATATGATAGTAAATAGATATTTATCTGAAATCAAAATGAAAACAACCACTTTACATAATTCAAATCCATAACATGTCTATTAAAAGTCTATAAGAATGTCATACAATACATATAAGTGAGTATACATCTCTATAGTTACGTAACTACATTGGCATAGGTATATATACTCCCATAAAATATTAAGATCACCTAGTGAAAAACATTAAAAACCTTTTCAATTCTAATAAACAATATTCAAATAAATATAGAAAATATAAATCACTCACTAGGATGTAGTATAAGGGAAATAAAGGCATGCCTAGATAATAAAATACATTTCCCATGCTTACATATTGTGCATTAGCTCAATTTATCCAAAAAAACCATAGAATTTTCCTTGGCACACACATCCACACACACACACATCATCATCATCGTCATCATCATCATCAAAATGAATACTGGGGTTTTGACTATACTAGCCATTATGGCATTAAATCAATGAAATTTAAGAAACACATAAGTTAACCACCTTGAAAAAACACTTACCTTTTTTTTATAGAAAGGAATTTTGATATTTATGGAATTTACACATAACCTAACATGATTTAAAACAAATAATAAGTCAAAAACAAGAATAATGGTTATATTTTAATTCCTAACATGTGCATACCTTACATTCCTCATGCCTAAGTCTGAGTCATAACTAACAAGTCAAAACATGTAAGAGTGATGAGGTTTTCCATACCCAACCAATCTAAACTCTCATACAGAACTATCCATGGATTATGTATTATGGATTATCATATTCAACTATATGCCTCCTCATCTCTCCATATCAAAGGAAAAAACATGTCTACCATGTCTTCTCATCATTTTCTCATTGACCTTTTAATTTGCATGTTCATAGACTAAGGTTAGGTTTATATCCTTCCAAATCCTTAATAAACATTTTTTTTAATAAAATAAATATATTCCCTTTAATGTTTTACAAAATTTATATGTCCCTTTACCCCTTTCTATGGCCTACCTATGAACTTGGGCTTATCTACATACATACATACATACATACATACATACATACATACATACATATATATATATATATATATATATATATATATATATATATATATATATATATATATATATATATATATATATATATATCTTCTTAATCATTATTAAATTAATGTAATTATAAATTATGCCTAAAATTGCATTTTTGACCTTAGAATACATTTATACATACTCCTCTATATAATTTTATTTCACTTGAAACAAGGTTAAACTATGTATAAATTAATAGTTCCACTAATATATGAGATTCAAGGTTCTTATTGAGTAATGCTTGTTCTTTCCCCCAGACTAGGATTTAAACCACAAACCCACATGAGTTAAAAATTTATAATATATTAAATGATCACTTTAATATTAATAAAATGCTTCTAACTTATCAAGGAAAATATATCATTAATTTACAAATAAGTTTTAATAACATCCAATGCCTATTGCAACTAGGGATAATAAGGTCGTAAATTAAAGATTTTATATAATTATACCTTTAGTCAATCTCTATTCATCTATTTACAAACATATATTACTCAATCTTATCCATGGATCATTAGGTGACAAGTGGTAGAGGATATCAATCCCACTAAATATTTAAATAATTAGGATCTCAAGAAATCAAGAAATATATGAAAGTCATAAAATATATTGCCATTCTTAATTAAAATTCTAGCTTGAAATAAGGATAAATTATCATCTTTAGACAAAGCAATATAGACCTATGGACATGTGCTACAACATGAAATTATGATAATGTGAAAGAGTGAGCCTATATGGTTATGCATGGCATGCGATCCTAATTTAAAATCTAGGAACCAATTTTCACTCTCATATGAGAGTGTAGTGATTACTAAAAAATTCTCCATTTGTAAATTTGTGATGCTTCATAGCCCCTCTAATTTTCTATGCATCCAATTTCCATCTTAATTTAAGTAATCACCATTAGAATAAAAAATATTAAAACTTTAATTATGAAAATAATTATGGATTTACTTCAATTACCCTCAGTATTAATTTCACCCTAAAACTCTCACTAAGACCTTTTGAATGATACCATTCACACACAAAATGGAGTTTTATAATTCAATTTAATGTAAAATAACTAGTCCTCATGTTCGTGGATTTCATAATCCTACATTACCTTTTCTTTCAATATGCTAAATTGAAATGAAACATGTGGTTGATTCTAATTAAACATGCAGAAATGGACTCACATAATCCTCAAATCCTTAAATTTTCTATGGATCTATGGATAAATCCACTTTATTATTTTTTTATTGTGTTTTTAATCCTTTTGGATACATTTATACCATGTGGTATGATGTGACCCAATCTACCTTCATAGAACTAAAAATTTAACTTTGACTTATGACCCTGTACTTGACTTTCCATAATGTGACATACTTGAGATATCATTGGTCATATAACATGCTATCATGGATCTCTCTTATATTTATTCTTCACTTTATTATTGTGATATTAAAGTGATCCATGTGACATCCACTAAATGGCCCATCAATTGAACATGTGAAAACAAGTTTTGGACTTGCCTTAGCTTGATCTATTCTTCATAGTCTATGATTATTCCATGTGGGAATAACTTATTAGATACACAATGAATGTATTGAATTTCATGTGATTTATTTATTACTACACATCCAATGGACAACCAGTATTGAGACATGTGGCCTTCACTAATTATGTTGGAGTCTTAAATTTCCCTTTACATTCATATATCATGTGGAAACCATTGGTTGATCATAGATCATGGACTCATGAGATTCACTTTAACTTTGTAAATCCACCATGTGGACCCATTAATATTTTTATTTCACTTTAATTGCACCTAATATCTAACAAAAACAAATTCTAAGTCACCAACTATTATTTTTCCTAGCCTCAAACCAATGAACTCTTAAGTATAAGACCATCCTAGTAACCAACTATGCTATGACCAATCACTTGACAAATCTCAAACCACTTATGATATATTGAAGAATTAATTATTTTTTGAATACATGGAAGATAACTATTAAATTCAAGATATGTGTAAAATTCTACTTAGCCAAAGTGTCACTTACTGATTAATCTCTTGGCTTCACACAACCTTTTTGTTGCCTAAAGATCCACAAATTTATATATTATGGCTTAAGGCTTGAGTCAATTTTAATCAAAGTAATTTTTTAATATTGCGTGTATATATAAGAGTGTCCATGTGAACAAATAATAATAAATTGAATACAAACTATATCAAAGTGGCAAAAAATTTCTTGAGGTGAACACTACAAATTTAATCTAGACTTAGGTTTAACTATGAAATTAACCACAAATTATTTACAAAAATTAACTTAATTCCTAATTGTAACAAAAGTGGCCATATTTTGAACCCTAAAAAGTAAACATAGGTATTAATGTCTAAAATTGGCCACAAATATACTTAAACTTTTACAAGAATACCATGTGACCACTTTTATATGAAGTTAATAATTAACCAAATCATAATATGGATAAGACTTATTAATGCATGATGTGACAATAAATTTGAACCAAAAGGATACTATTTTGTAAAAAATGAGAGATAATCCTTTGAGGCAAAGGAATAATCAAACCAGAAAAAATGATTAATATCATAAAAAAAACTCATGGGGGTGACCAAAATGCATATAAATACCTTTAAAATATCTACATATTATGAATACAAGGATCCCAAAATTTCATACAACAATTTGGTCTCCAACAAATCAAATCACCAATATATTTTTAAAGTGGTTAACTATTACTATAATATTAAAAACATGTGGATATATTCAAGGAGGAAAGGTATAATACTAATGATACCATCATAGTGTCATGTCATAAACATTTATGACTAAAACATGGAAAAAATTAGAGTATTTTTTTGTTAACAATGCAAATGGGTTAAGCTAAGTTGTAGTTAGTAATAACAAGGTTGACACATGTTTCCATTAGGTGTTATGGGTTAACACTAAAACCTAATAATAAAATGTTGAGAAAGGATGCTAAGACATACTAAAAGTAGGAGATACAATTTCTAAGATGATCAAAATTCATGGCTAGGTGCTAGGGGGCCTATAGAATGTTAGTGTTTTTAATTATTAATAAAATATTTTATAGTTTTAAGAGGCAATATTTAATTTTAATTTATGTGTAGGAACTATTTGGTTCATATTTATCCACAATCTATTAGTAGATAAGAATAATAATTAAGTACTTAATTGACATTTTTCTAATAATAGTTTTTTCTCATTCTATTCGTAACTACTCACCAAACCTAGATAACCCTAACATTGTATCTTGTATATATAAGAACATATATGGATAGTGGGTGAGGTATATTTTGGATTAGAGTTAATATTAAATAAGAAAAATTAGGCCAATTATCTTAATCAAAAGAGGTAACTATACTACCTGGATGTATATGTCTTATCTTGTTTTTTAGGAAAGGTAAAAGCATTCCAACCCAAGAATCCAAAGTGTTGGCAATAAAACATAACAAAATAATCTTTAGATATGATATGAAAAAAACAAGGAATATCATATATTATTTATAAATGAAGCATACTAGTATACAGGAAGGAACTTTATAATATAGGCAAGGTAAAATACTGAACTAGCTTACAAGGCCAATGTGGGATAAATCGTCACATAGGAAAAAACTCACTAAAAGGAAAAATATCTATATAAGACACTAGAAAACATGAGAAAATGTATGAAATACATTTATTTATACCTGTACTATGGGTGTTTGTCTTATATTAGATAACATAATTTTGGAACCTATCTAGATAATTTAATATGGTATTAAAGACATCAAAACATTACCTTGTTTTACATATAGATTTAAAGGTCAAATATGAAAATTTTCATTATAGTTTGTAAATATTCATCATTATTTTCAATTTTTAGATATTTAGTTTATTTATACATTTCAAGTTTGAATCCCATATTTTGTAGCTTACTATAAATAACCAATATTATGGTCTCACCTCACCTTTATGGGATCTTGGTTGATCATAAATTGGTGAACATAGTGAGGTAATAAGGGTTGAAGAAAATTTATTTCAAAAAAATATTTTAGGTTAAAACTATGGTTTAGTAGTTGTAAAAAATCACATGAACTGCCATTATGGAAAAACTAGTTATCAATTTTACTTAATTTTTTAGTGTGAGGGGTACTACTGAAAACATAAAAAAACATTGTATACATATATTAGCTTCTACGTAGCTAATGGTATATATAAAATAGCCCACATAGTGGAATACCAAACCACAACAATGATATAGTCTCGAAACTAGGGATAATATGAAACTTTTCCAATTAGAATCCTCTTGATTGTTTGATTCTTTGGTCACCAATAAGTGTTCAACCTTGGGAATTTAGTCTATACATACCTTAGAGACAATATGGTATGGATAAGAGATATTGGAAACATATTTAACTACTTCCCTTTAGGATTATTCACTATATATGATTTTCGATTCATATATGAGAGAACCTACAAATCAAACACACCTTAACCTAGTATTTTTTAGAACAAATATAGTTACATTTGGCATAACTACATTGTTTTAGTGTTATTTATTTGGCTTTAGTTTTAGTATTCCCTTTCTAGAAATAGTTTTAATGTTCCTATTTAGGGTCCTATTTTTCAAAAAATACAATGAAAGGGGAAAATGGATGGTTATTTTATGGCAAAATGAGTTTCTAAGATTTTTTTATTTGTGCAAGAAGGCCATAGACCAAAATTTCCATCTGAATAAGAAAAATAAAAAATAATTTGTGAGCCATAAGATGACTACACAATTTTGATTTTATTAACAAGATGATCACTTTAATGGGTATTTCAATTTTTTTTGGTAAACTGTTTACATACATTAAAAATTCACTTGTAGTTGTAGAAGCACTTTTTATATATTGTGACTTAAGGCTTGGGTCTATTTTACTCAAAGTGACTTTTTTTTTAATCTCACATGTATATATAAAGATTGTCTACATGATCATATATTAAGAAATTAAACCCAAATTATATCAATGAGGCCAAGTTGAGGGGAACATTACAATGTTAATCTAGACTTAGGTTTAACTATGAAAGTAACCATAGATTATTTTTAAAAACTGAACTTAAGTCTTAAGTATAATAAGGGTGGCCATGTTTTTAAACATAAAAAGTAAACCTAGGTCTCAGTATATGAAATTATCAATGGAGAGACTTTAACTTCTACAAGTATTACCCTATGGCCACTTTTGTATCAAGTTAAAAACTAGTAGGATCATAATATGGATAATACTTATGAATGAACAATGTAACAATGAAGTTGAACCAAAAGGAAAATCTTTGTCCAAAAGGAGAGATAATACTATGAGGCAAAGACATTATAAAATACACTTGGGATAAAAAAAAAAATGATTAAATTTATAAGGAACCTTATGGAAGTGACTAAAATTCTTATAAATACATCAAAAATATATACATATTTTAAACACAAGAGTCCCCAAAATGTCATGTAATAATTTGGTCTCCAATAGATCAAATCAAAAATATATTTGAAAGTGTATAACCATAATATCAATAACATATTGATATATTTATGAAGTAAATATACAAAACTATTGAGACCATCATAGTGTCATGCCATAAAATTTATGCCTAAATCATGGAAAAAAATATACTATTTTTTTGTTAATGATGAAAATGGGTTAAGCTAATCTATAGTTGGAGATATCAAGGGTGACACATGTTTACCATGGGTGGAATGGGTAAAACCTAAACCCTAAGGATAAAATGTTTAATAAGGATGCTAAATATGTTGAAACTAGGACATATGATTTCTAAGAGGATTAAAAGTCAAGACTAGGTGTTAGGGAATTTGTGGGATGTTAGTGTTTTTAATTACTCATACAATAGTGTATGGTTTTGAGATGTACTTTTAATAATTATTTTTAAATCATGGGTGTTCACTATTTTTTGCACATTATCCACAAAATATTATAATAGAATACTAATAATTAATTATTTAGCTAACTTTTGGTAATAATAGTATTTTCTTATTTTATTTGTAACTACTCACAAAAACCATATAATCCTAACCTAATCTCTTATATATATAATAACATTGAGGGATAGTGGGTGAGGGATGTTTTTTATTAGATTTATTATTAAACATTAAATATTAGGCCCATTTTCTTAATCAAAAGAGGTAGTTTATGCTACTTAGATGTATGTGTTATCTTGTTTTTAAGATTTCATATATTTATTTATACACATATTATGGGGTGTTTATCTTATATTATCTAGCATAATTTTGGACCCTATCTAGATAATTTAATATGGTATTAGAGACATAAAATAACTACCTCAATTTACATGTATATTTAAAGGTCATATCCATATTTTTCATTAATTTTTCTTCATATTCATCATTCTTTTTTGTTTTTAGATGTGTAGGTTTTTTTTTATGTATTTCAAGTTTCAATCCCAAATTTAGTGTATTTCTATTAATAACCAATATAATTCTCTCACCTCAACCTTATGAGATCTTAGTTTATCATAAATTGGTGAATGTTGTATGGTATTAATGGTTGAAGCAAAGTTATTTCACATAAATCCTTTAGGTTAGAACTATGGTTTTGTAGTTGTAAAACTCATAGGAAATACCATTATGGGCAAAGAAGTTATCATTTTTACATAATTTTGGGTGTGAAGGGTATTGAACCAATACTTAATCCATAAAAAATATTATATACATATATTACCTTCCATGTAACTAGTGGTAAATAACAAATACCCTAAATAGTAGAACTACCAGACCCCAATAATGGGTTAGGCACAAGACTAGGGCCGATACGATATTTTTTCCAATAGGAAGCCTCTTACTCATTTATTTTTTGGTACATTAGTGAGAATTTAGCCCTTGTGAAATTACTCTAGACATACTTTAAATACAAGATATTATGACTAAAATACAGTGGAAACATTTGTAGTTAGTGCCCATTAGGAATATTCACTATTTATGAGTTTTTATAATTCACATATCAAAGAGCCCATAGATCAAACACACCTTGGCCTAGTCTTTTAAAAATAAGTCTTGTTATATGTGGCATATCTACATTATTGTAGTATTATATATTCATCTCAAATTATAGTATTCCCTATCAAAAATTAGTTCCACTGTCCCTATTTGGGGTTCCATTTTTAAAAAAATAACAATGAAAGGGAAAAATAGAAGGATTTTTTTTTCAAAAAATGGACTTCTCATAATTTTTTTTGATCTATGTGTGAAGGACACAAAATAAGATTTCCATGTGAATAAAAAAAGTACAAAAAAAAAATAATGAGCCATAAGATGGATGTACTATTGTTATTTTCTCATCAAGATAATTATTTTAATGGGTATCTTAATTTTTTGGAAAATTTTACATAGAAAAAAATCACCTTTAGTCCCAAAAGTACTTTCTCATAATTTGTTTACCCTTAAGAATATTACACCATTGTGATTTTATTTATCAAATGATAATTTTAACATATATTTTCATAATAAATTTTAAAAGAATTGTAGACAAAAAAATGGGCATTTTATATTTACACTCAAGTTTTTATGCTAGCAATGGTGGACAAAAATATGGCCCTCAAATTCTAACTATTTAATATGGAAATGATACATTAATAATGTTTTCCTTAACAATGGACTCTACTACATTGTAATGGATGAAAAACCTTTAACTTTTTATCTTTTCCAAATGGATGAAAAGGCAAAACTAAAGAAGATAGAGGCACCCTTAGTCAATTAGTATCCCCTAAAATTAAAATTTTCATTTTTATGGAAACATGGAGCCATATAAAGTATAGATTACCTTAGAGTAATTTTTTGGAAAGCACATTAATATAAAGGCATTCTAACTAGAAAACAAGCTCACTACTCCTAATCTAGATAAATATCATCACATTGAGCACTTCATCGCTCAAGTCAAATGCTTGAGGCTTTTACTCA
>JARHVA010010769.1:127500-131178 GCA_037957365.1 Torreya grandis | reverse complement strand
TATATATATATATATCTCTGTGTGTGTGTGTGTGTGTGTGTGTGTGTGTGTGTATGTGTGTGTGTGTGTGTCCACATGTGTGCATGCATGTGTGTGTGTGTAAATATATATAATAGTTTATAGATTTCAAATTGGTTACAAATATGTTTGTAGTATAACTGATTTGTGTGTAGAGATGTTATTTCTTTCTTATAAGGTATGAGCATTGTCAATTTCCTAAAACCTTGATAAAATGATCCTCCCATATTAATTTCTCTCTTTTCCTAATTTAGGAAACATAAGTGTGAAGGATGATATAGAAGTTAATTCTATAGTTCAAAATTTTAAATTCAATTAATGCATAGAAAATTATTATTGATAGTTAAAAAATCCTTGTTAGATTAATACAATCCTAATCATCCACTAAGTTCAAGTCCACATGTGTTAAGTACAGAAATGACAGATTAAATTGATGGTTATCTCAGATTGTGAACACGCAAATTTTTAAAACTTTGTCATTTACTAACATTTTCTCTCTTGAAACAACCTATTTAATTTTAATCTCTCTTATTGCACACCTTAAAAGGTACACCAAGAAATGGATTGTTAGACTAATGGTGTGCAATAAGAGACACTTTTTATTTGTATATTATGCCTATATACACTATATTTCACTCATATATGATCCCCTAAGTAACATTCCCCTTATAACCCATAACTATAACAATATCTATATTTTCAAACTATATCAACTCAGTTTATTATATTATTTATTTAGTCCAACCTAATTTTGATAGTAGTTCAGCCCAGTGCAATGTAGTCTAAAATTTATGGAAGATACTTCAAAACTAAATTGGCCTTGGATGACCTATTTCAATATTAAATTGTCATTTTTTTAAACTACAATGAGGTTGGTCGATGGCAATGGATAAAACATAAGGGTTAGGATTGATAATGTTGGGGGAAAAAAAAGGTGACATTAAAGGGCAGATTTTTTTTTGAAAAGGATTTATGCCATTTTTTTTAGAAAAAACCCATTGTAAATATTATTTGGCTTGGTCTCAATCCTAAAGGGTGTATGCCTTTTGAAGTGGAAATGGCATACACCTTTTGAAGTGGAAAAGGTTGTACACCCTTTTCACTATAAAAGGTGTACTCCATTTGAGATCAAATATGTTATTGTTGTATTTGATTAGTTATTAGGCCCATTACATTGAAAAGGGTTCATTCCCTTCAAGAGTTAAAATAAGTGCTTGTTGTGTTCTTGAGTTAAATTGTATATTCAAAAACTATGCTTTCCCCTCTGAAAATTCATATGTTTTTTTAAAAACTTAATAAAATATGTCTGATAAGATGTGTCGACAAAGATTAAAAATAAATAAATTTACAAAAAACCAAATGGGCTACTCGATGATAGGGTTTAGTAGGTTTGAACCCCTAAGCCTAAATTGAGCCAAATTTGTAGGGAAAATAGAAAAGTGAAATTTTAGAAATCTTAAAATGGCATACACCCTTTTCAAATGTAATGAATATACGTTTACAGTTAATATTATATTAGATTTTATATTATACTACATTAAATTTATTTTACTAAATATAATAAATTACAACCACTTTATATTTTATGAAATCAATTACAGAGTCATAGGTGTTACCATTTATAAGTTAATTTTTTGAAGTCCATTCTGGTCACTAATTAGTTTTTAAAATTTTAAGATCAAAAGATAGAATGATAAGAAAATTTTCAAATCTTGTTGTGTATGTAATATATCTATATCATTGAGAATTATATGCCTACTTTAACTACTTGAGTATTCCCTACCAAATTTAATTATTTGAGTATGCCTTACCTAATTGAATAACCAAGCCATATCATGATCTAAATGAGTATACCCTACCTAAATACTTGAGCTCTATCTTGATCTTGACTATTCTTTACTTGTCTTCATATACTTAAGTATGTCATACCTATTTTAACTACTAGAGTATGACATGCATATTCTACTTACTTAAGTACATGTCATACCTGACTGAATAGTATAGCCATATCTTGATATCAAGTTTTTCGTATCTAAATACCTAAGCCATATTTTGATCTCATTTATGCCATACCTATGTATACCCTACGTAAATACCTAATCCATATCTTGATCTTGAATATTCTCTACTTGTCTTCATATACTTAAGTATGCCATACCTATTTTAACTACTAGATTATGACATGCATACTCTACTTACTTAAGTATATGTCATACCTGATTGAATAGTATATCCATATCTTGATATTGAGTATGCCTCACCTAAATACCTAAGCCATATTTTTTTCTCATCTATGCCATACCTACTTTATTATGGTTGAGTATTCCCTACCTACCTATATTTATTTCCCTACCTAATAGAGTATTCCCCACATAATTTAGTATGCCCTACCTAATTGAATACATGAGTCATATAATGATCTTCAATGCCCATATATAATCCTTATTGTATTTATCTTACTTGAGCCATATCTTGAATACTTAATACATGATTGAATACCAAAGCTATACCTTGAAAGGTGTGGACCAAGCATTATCATGATTAAAAATAATTAGAATAGGCATTATTGGATCAATGGATAAAGAAGATGGTTCATTATGAAGGGATTCTCAAAAATTAGGAGAGGGGGGGTATTATCACCTATATAGATAAAGGAGAGGGGGCATTATCTAAGTCATATCTTGAAATTATATAGAGCATTCTCACCTATATAGAGAAAGGAATGACTAGGGATAATCATGTAAAAGACTTTAAGGTAAATTTAGGATGAACTCTTGAATACCTTTTAGATAGTTTATTCAAGGTATATATCAATATGAATTAATAACTATCATTTAACATCTGACCTATAGTAATATATTAATGATACATTCAAGAATACATTACATCTAATCACCCTAGTAAACTCTATTTCCACTTCAACCATTAAACATAAACCCCAAACACTAAACCTTAAACCTTGAACATTAAACTATAATCCCTATATCCCAAACCCTAAGTCATAAACATCAAAAACATGAAAAATAAATCATATAACCTAAAAAACCTAAACCATAAAAAATAGTCCTAAAACGTAAATACTAAATTCTAAACCTTGACCCCAAAAACCACACCCAAAACCATAAATGCCAAACAATAAACTAATAAACATGAGAAAATGAACCCCAAATCCCAAACCCAAAACCCTAAGCTCTACAACATAAAACCTTAAGACATAAAACCCTAAATTCTAAACCCTAATCCCTAAAACCTATATTATAAACCCCAAACCCTAAATCCCACACCATAAACCCTAAAACATAAACCTTAAACTCATAATCCAAAAACCTAAACCCCTAATCCTTATCCAAAAACACAAAACCATAAATATTTAATCATTCTCCCCAAACATTAAACTCAAACACAAAACCCTAAACTATACAACCTAAACCTAAATCATTAAAATCAAACCCTAAAGACTAAATATAAAACCCTAATCACCAAACCCTAATTTCCAAAACCTAAGTCTTAATCCATAATTCACAAACCATAAACCCTATACCTCAAACCTTGATCCCTAAACAACAAACATAAAATTTACAACCTAAAATTTAAGTCCTAATCTACAAACCTTGAACCCTAAACTGTTATACATTATCCCTCAACCCAAAACAATAATCC
>JARHVA010010769.1:0-120000 GCA_037957365.1 Torreya grandis | reverse complement strand
GATATATATATCTTGCACCCTCGTATCCACATAAAAAAAACTCTATTAACTCTCTTTTATAACTCCATAAAATGGGAA
This sequence comes from Torreya grandis, assembly GCA_037957365.1. NCBI lineage: Eukaryota > Viridiplantae > Streptophyta > Pinopsida > Cupressales > Taxaceae > Torreya > Torreya grandis. The sequence continues at coordinate 119,922 of JARHVA010010769.1, read as the reverse complement.
ACTGAGTTATATATCTTACACACTCACTCCCCCACCTCCCCCGCCACCTCCCCCCACTCCCTCCTTCCATCCATGTAAAACACTTATCCATGTAAACAAATATGAACTTGAGCTATATATCATACACCTTATATCCATGTAAAATACTTATCCATGTAAACAACTCAATAAAATGGGAACTTGAGATATATATCCTAGATTACCATATCTATGTAAAACACTTATATACAAGATATGGAATAATTTTGAAATAATTAAAATAATTAGACAAGACATTGTTTCTTAACCTGAGCTAAAAAATAACTGTCTTTTAGAATTCCATAAAATGGGAACTTTATATATATATATATATATATATATATATATATATATATATATATATATATAACTCCATATCTATGGAAAACACTTATCCATGTAAAACACTTATGTAAATGATATGGAATAGTTTTAAAATGATTATAATAATTGAGACTAAAAGATATTGTTTATTAATACTATCTAAAAAAGATAACTATCTTTTAGAACTCAATAAAATGGGAAGTTATATATCTTACACCACCTATCCATGTAAAACACTTGTGTGTACATAAGTTGTAATTATTTTTCCTTGATAAACCATTTTTTATATTCACTAAGGATAATATATTGGTGACCCCATGTGGTTAAAACTCATTTATAACTCCATGAAATGGTAATTTGAGATATATATCTCCCCCACCACCCCCCCACCACCCACCGGCCCCTCCATGTACAAATTTTTAACTTTTTCTCCTTTAGAAACCATTTTTTATAGTCATAAAGATAATATATTGAGTATGGCATATGGTTATACCTCATTTATAAATCCATAAATAAGAACTTGAGCTATATATTACAACCCCTATCCATGCAAAACACTTGTGTGTATAGAAATTGTAATTATTAATCCTTGTGAAATGTTTTTTTATAGTCATAAGGATAATCTATTAGAGACCCCTTGTGGTTACACCTCGTTAATAAATATCCAAATAAATGGATTGGTGATTTAAATAAGATTACCTCCTTGGCTTCCATCATTATTTTAGTTGTCAATTACACTACATACATTCGATCACTTCTGGTGAAGGAAAATATTACCCTAGATTTATTTTAATATAATTAGATTGATTAAGACTTTTAATCAGATGGTAATTTTATTTTATATTAATCTCAATAAACCTATATCATGAAAAATAATATATTTCTCCAAATTAAATTTTTCTTAGACCCATGTATTTATTTACTCATCTCATCTTAAAAGGGTGTGCTCGATTTTATTTATTTTTAAAAATTTGAATTCACAACCATTTCATAGGTGTTGACTTAAGTCCCTGCCCCTCATTAATTGATTATTATAATAATAATTAGATTGGATACTTTTATTAATAGAACGTATTTGGTAGAGTTATTATATGCTACCTTCCTTATTGTTTAGTTTTAGTTTCATTTTACTTGATTAAAGTATTAATTCTTAAGTTATTCCATTTAGTTATTGTTTTTCATACAATTTATTGTTAATTTATGTTTTGATATGGCAATTATTTTAATTTATGATGTTATTTTATGGTTTCATCTATGTAATAATCAAGGGATTTTGTAAAGTATTGTAAAAATCTATACACACACATGTGCATGTGCGCGCACACACATACACACAAATACATGCACATGTACACATATGAATATGTGCATATGCGTCCATACACACATATTTTGAACTATTATGAAAGAGTGTGTGTGTGTGTGTGTGTGTATATATATATATACATACTTCACAATCTATATTTAGAAGTACCTTATATGCACTTGTTAATTATAAATTCTCACATGGTGACTTATGTCCCTAGCCCTTATTAATAGATTATTATAATAATAATTAGATTAGATACTTTAATTAAAGGAATATAATTGGTAGAGTTTTAATATGCTAGATTCCTTATTGTTTAATTTTAGTTTTAGTTTTCTTTAATAAAGTTCTTATTTCTTAAGCTATTCTCTTTAGTTTTTGGTCTTTCATACCATTTTATATTTATTTATATTTTTATATGGAAAGTATTTTGAAGGGATTTTGTGAATTACTGTAAAAATACACACACATCTCTCTCTATGTATATGTTTTTACAATACTTCACAAAATATATATAATATTCCCCTTAGTTGTTATTTTTTATACCATTTATTATTTATTTGTGTTTTCATATAGTAAGTATTTTAACTTATGATGTTTATTTTATGGTTTCATTTTTTTAGGAATTAAGGAATTTTTTTGAAGAATATTGTGAATCATGTATTGAAGTATATGAAAAAAGTGCCATTATAAGTATCTAAAAATCTATGTTACCTTCATTATCCTTGTTAAGGAAAATAAGTACAATAGGAAAATTATAATGTTTAAACATTTAATTGTCAAATTAAATAATATTAAAACTTTTGATTGCCCAATTATGAAATAATATAATGAGATATGTGTCCTCCTTTTAATTAATGATTTTTATTATAATAAGATTATATACATTAATTAAAAGAACATATTTGGTAGAGTTATAATATGTTACCTTAATTATGCTTTCCTATGTTGAAACTGAAGTACAATCAAATAATAATAAAATTTGAAATTTCTATCACCAAATTATGAGGTGATATTATGAGATAACTAAATGAAATGTGTCCCTCATATTTAACCTATAATTATTATGAGGTCTAGTCACTTATTTATATAATCAAACTCCCTTGAGTTCGGTGTCCTTTAAAGAAGGTGTGTTCAAATTTTCTTAAATTTCAAAATTTGAATTCTCTACCAATTTATCGGTGGTGATTTAAGTCCCTAACCCTTATTAATTGATGATTAAAATGATAATCATATTTTATACATTAATTAAATTATTATTCTTAGTAGAATTATAATATATTATCTTCTTTAATCTTGTCAATGTCTTTTTATGCTTGTCAATGCCTTAGAAGAATTAAACTAAAACAATAATAAAATCTAAACTTTAAATGGCTAAATTATGAGATAACTTAAAATGAGATATGTGCCCCTTCTATTTAATTTATAAATATAATAAATTCTACTCAATTATTTATGTAATCAAACTCCCTCAAGTGCGTTCTTTCTATAACCAAACTGCCTTTGAGTACGACGAATATTGTTATGAACGAGTGTTAAGCATATGCAAGTAAAAAACATTTTATGAAAATAGAATAGAAATCTAAGAATATGCCAATTAAAATTTTATTATTAATATTATTTATATAAAACTGAATTTTATTATTATAATAATACTATTTATTAAAAAATAGATGTTATATGGTTATGGATGATGATATACTTAATTTACTATGTAAAATCATGTGTATCCCATGTTCATAAATGGATACCAAAGACCTAACTTTTGTACATTATATTATGATTATTTTTATCAATCATGGGCCTTAATTATGTTGTTTATATAAGGCTAGTAAACTTCAAAAGGTGTCTTACTATCAACTGAATCCAAGTCTTGTTCAAACTTTCATGATTTATCAATCTATTCTATTGCGGTTTGAAAATGGTAATGGTGTTCCTTTACATAACTATGTTATAATGCCTTGTTATTAAGGGATTAGGATTTAAAACAAAAAAACTATCTTAATTCGTGAAATAGTTCTCACTCAATTGTCATGCTTTGTAAATTTTTAATTATGATGCTTTCTAAATCTTTAATCATTTTTAGAGTGTAATTGACTCTTTCTAACTTCTAGCAATTACTTCTGACATGCCTCTCGATAATGATTGTGATGATTTATACCATAAATCTATATTTTACTCCCATGAAGTTAATGTTATATCATTATGCCAAAATGACATTGCCTTTAATTGAAATAAGATTGTTAATATTGTTATGCGAGGTATCCAAATATTATAATCAACTTCATTATCTAAGAGTTATTAATTTAATATTATAATCAACTAATGATTCATAGACCTATTTAATACTCTTGTGAAGATAATATTATGTCATTACGCCAAAATTGAATTGCATTTTATTGAAAGAAGGTTGTTAATATTGCTATGCTATATATTCAAATCTTATAATCAACTTCATTCTTTAAATTTAATTAATTTAATTTTATAATTAACTTCATTTTTTAAGATTTTATAACTAATTGATATGAGATGATTAAGGTGTTATTATTTTTTTGTCACTATTTTTGTGTTTTTCTTCTTCCATGTTGACTTTGTAATGTCACTCTTTGTGTCTATCAAAAATCTACATAGTTATCTTAAATTTATTATCTTGAATTTCTTGTTCTTATTTCTTTGTTCCTTGTATAAAGTTGAGTCCCTTCTTCAAAAATATCACATTTACCATTAATCAACACTTTTAATATGAAATATGATCTATTAAAAAGTGTTTTTCTGATTGAGGTGTGTTACACAACAATATCAATTATATTTACCATTTATATAAAAATAATAATAAATTTTATGTGCATCTAAAGATATAAAAAAATATTACATTTTATGTGCATGAACAATGTCCATGCACAACTATTTAATCAAATTGGTTCCAATGTGATGTATAATTTTATCCATATATATTTTATCTTATCCCAAACATTAAAATATTTAACTCGTGTTCTTATAATATATGTGCATATACATCACATATGCCCTCATATGTATTTGAATATGTAAATATCTGAAAACAAATAATTTCTATTCCTATAAAATTTTACAAATACATGGCATATGCCTTAAAAATATTTCTTAATTGTAATGTCCCTCTTATTTTAAAGTGGCTTACATTATAAATATTAGGTTACAAATTTTATTCAATGCTTTTTTATCTTCCCAAATTACTTTTCTCCAAACAAGTGCTTCAACAAAAAAATTTCCCTTCCAATTTCAATTATTAAATGTTTTACTAAAAAAATAATATTTCTAAACTACCAGTGTATTGAACTTTTTTTCTTAATTATGTAGTCTCATGTAAGTAATGAATCATCGTAAATATTCATACTTTATAAATATTGGGTTAAACATTTTATTCATTGTGTTTTTATATTCCCAAATTAATTTCTCCCAAACAAGTGCTTGACCAGATTTCATTCCCTGGTATCTTTGATTATTGAATGTTTGACTGAAATACCATGGTTCTAAAGTAAAAAATTTCTTAACATTTTTTTTATTAATTATATACTTACATTAAAATAATTAAGTGTAATAAATATGATTTTTACTTTCATATACAAGTATGTTAATGTCAATTGTGCTATAGGTATTATTATTTCTTAATATTACCTTATGCTAAAAATAATTCTAATATTGTATTGCTTAATTGTTTTTTTGTGTTTATAATATTATATTATTTAGTTTTGTTATATATCTATTCACCCTTTAGACCTAATACAATTGAAGATTTTACAAACTAGAGTGTGTTATTTCTCATAACAGTTTAGTGATCCATGTTAAAAATAGTCTGAAGTGCCTTTTTTAATGCATTCTATATTTCTCATTAGGTCCATGTTAAAAATAGTATTTTATTTAGCATTACCCTTATTATTAATATCAAAGACAATTGATATTTATTATTTAGTAATAAATAAATAATTTGTAAATGTTTAAAAAAATGAAAAATGAAACGAAAAAAGAATGGGAAAAGTTTCTCCAAAAAAAAAAGACACTTGGTTGGCATTTCCAAGTGTCAAGAGAAGGGGACAATGTTGACAAATTTTAATAGAGAATGGTGAAAGAAATTTTTAAAAAATTAGAAGTAAAAATACAAACATAAAAATGGATGCCATATATGATAAGGGTGATGGTGGGAGGAGTAATCTCTTAAAAGACATGTTTTATCTTCCATAATAAATTCTTCTTGTTTGAATTTTATATATTTGTTGAAATCTTAAAATACATTGTTAATATTTTAAAGGGTTTTTCATTTTATTTTAATTATTTGTAAACACTATAATATTTAGATTCTTCTTTACTTTTTTACTAATAATAAATAAAATTCTGGTTATTTTCAAAGTCATAACTTATAAGTAATTATGGTCTTATTTATTTAATTGACAAATTTTCACGATTGATTGTAATTTTTTTTTTAAATTATTTTAAACCTTAAAAATAAAAATAAAACATATTTTACATAACCATTGATTTCATAATCTATTTTATGGGTATTATTATCCTAATTTCATTAATTGAAAATTTCTCAAATAAAAAAATAAGACCTAATCATCTATAGGTTATCACTTTGAAAATAACCAAAATTTCAATTATTTTAAACAAATAAATAAAGAGGAACCCAAATGTTCTAATTTAATTTTTGGTTATTTTCAAAATAAAAACATAGAAATAGATTATGGTCTTATTTATTTATTTGAGAAATTTTCATGATAGGTTACCTTGTTTTATATTGTTTTAAACCTTAAAAATCTAAAAAAATCATATTTTAGATAATCATTGGGTTCATAATTTATTTTTTATGGGTATTATTATGTTAATTTCATAAAAATTTACTCTATATATATAACATATTTTGTCATATTATATATATTTTGTCATATTATTATTATTATTATATATATATATATATATATATATATATATATATATATATATATATATATATATATATATATATATATATAGTCATTTTATGTATATGTATAATACTTTTGAATGTATACCAAATATTTTATAAAATCCATCATGTGTTAAAATGAAAAATAAATGAAGGATAAAATGCATACATGTTTGAATATAAGTCAAATGTTTCATAATATGCTTAATATGTTAGATGTATGTTAAATGTTTGAAAGAATCATACATGTTTAAATATATGCCAAATATTTTATAAAATTCCTCTTATGTTAGAATCCATGCTAAATCTATGATGAAATGAATACATTAATTAATTTATAACAATTGTTTGGTAAAAGGCCTCATATGTTAAATGCATGTTGAATTTATGATGTAATGCTTGCATGCTAATTATTTGATAAAATGTCTCATATATGTGAAATTTACTAAATCTATATCAGAGTGCATATATTATTTAATGCATGCCTTCTTTTTTTTGAAATACCTTACATGTTAAAACGTATGTTAAATGTATAGTGAAATACATACATGAATATACAATGAAATACAGATATGAATGTCATTTTTTTTTCATTCCTCAAATCTTTCATATATTAATAAAATAATTTAAAGGGGTAGGGCCTAAGTAAAAAATAAACAAGGATAGCGAAGAGGGTGAAGGCCACAAACAACCTAAACACAACAAACAAACTACATACTAATAGTAGAACAATGAAACCAACACCCAAACACTAGAAAATAGAAGAACAAATTGAATATATCTTCCTAGTCTTCTTTGAGGAAGGTAATAATTTCCTCTTTGGTGAAAGCCTTTCCTTTTATGTCCATATCTTCACCTGAATCAACCTACAGGATAGGCAAGGTTGTAGCATCTCTATGGATAAATTTAATGCATAAAGTGGTTAAAACTTTCATTTTGTTCTTGAGGAAAATAAGACCCTTCCTAACCTCTTCCAACTCTTTTATGGTCTGAGAATAATTATCACATCTTTTAACATTAGAGGCTTATTCAGTATGATCATCCATGTATTTTGTGACCTCCTTATTAGAGTCATAGAAAGATTTGTTTAACTCCTCAAATAAATTAGTGCCCTCCTTTTCTCCCTGATGAACAAGGGTAGTATTGACCTTTAAGATTTCAACACCATCCTTAGGGTCTGAAGCTAAGGAGTAGTCAACAATTTTCAAAATAAGGGTCTTACCTCTCACCAATATACTTGATCTTCTGATGTTCTACCTTTTACCAGTGCTTTCCTTATTCTCAAAAACTAAATCTATATGGACAATCTCCTCCATTTTCTCTTGGTGATCTGATTGATCCTTTTTCACATTGATTTTTCCTTTCTTCCATTCCTCAACATCTTTTTTGGCTTTTTTTAAGAATGCCTTTTAAGGTAAAGATTGATCCATAATGTCACCCTTCCTCTTTTTCCCACCTGAGAGTGATGGCTAATTTTTCATTTCACATAGCCCCTCGGCTATTGTATGATTAGGGGACCCAATAGTAGCATTATCTAAAGACAAATAAGTTGTTATATGTAAAAGTGGGGATTTTGAATCCCAAAAGTGGGGGATGTGGACTAGGGGAATTTATTACTTAATCCTTAGGTTTTTTTAGAAGGCCAATGGGGCCTTGATATTCTTTCAAGGTGGGCCTATAAGCTTTGTTTTTGAGATGAGAACCAAATTTAACATTTAAGGGAATATTATCCTCCCAATCACTATCATGGGCCTCATCAACCAAGAAAAAGTTGTTATGGGTTTAGGTGGGCACAGATCTAGGTGGAAATGAGAGAGGAAAAAAATCCAGTCTTATTGAAGAGGGATGGTTATGACTATAGGGTTGCTCTCAGAAGTACTCTTATCAACTTGAATAGAAGATTTAAGAGAAGAAATAGATAGTATAAAAAATTCACAAGTAACTTATGGGGAAAATGATTAAGCAAATAAAAGTGATAATGATAATAACATTTAAATATACCTTCTAAAGTAATATATTTCATGATGAGAAAACAAACCTTTTTACATGGATAGACAAGTCATTCCCTATCAGAACCCCTTTGCAGTTGGATCAGAGTCTCCCCTTCCTTAAATAGTTTTCTCATTCCCTCTGGGCCCTGTACTTTGGTTAGCTTCTATAATCTATGGCCTTCACAACATAAACCCATGGATTTAGCTATCGTAACTTCCCTAAATTGAAATTAGATGCCTCAAAATTGAACCATGCAATTACCATCCCATGAAGAAGTAAACTGTGTTGAAATATTTTTGTTAAATCTATTTAGGCATTCCATAAAGGGTGAAATACCTCCTTCATAGAAAATGCTCCATTAAATTCTATCATCTTGGAACTCCATATAGGATTGTAGCTCTTTTCTAACCTTATCCCCTCCCATGGTTAAGCTCTTTTTATAGTCGAAGAGAGGATTGATCAAAGAAATATCCAAGACCCAAAGCAAACGTTTTGAAATGAAGATATGGTCATGTTCAATTAACCAATATTTATTTCCTCTCAAACCCCTAAGATAATTCTTACAAGACAAGTAATAATTTTTGAATTCATGAAGCTTGTGTAGAGTAAAAGTTAGATATTTTACCTCTAAAATTTGGATCCACCTTCTGTGATAGCCAGGTAGATGCCTAAGGCTTACACTCAAATGATTTTCATTGAGGTGGTAGAACCTATCATAAAAAGTGTAATCTTACACCATCTTTTCCTTGGCGATGATTACTCTTATTTGCCCCTCTAATTGGAAGATATATAGCATGATTCCCAAGATTAGAATATATTTAAAAATATAGTCTAACCAAACATGATTTATTGAGGTCATTGATTCAAATAGGGTTGTGCCTCCAATTGGAGGTGATCTCTAATAATAGTAGGTAGATTATTTTGGTTCCTCCAATACCTAAGCGAGAAAAGATTACTTCCTATGTTAGCCATTGCATCCACAACTTGATTTCCTTCTTTGTAAATATGATTTTCACTAACTCCTTCAAATCCAAGGAGGACTTTTCTTATGTCTTGAATAATGTCATCAATCTTCCACCCCACCTTTTATTTCTCTTTAACATCATTAATGATAAGTTTAGAGTCCCCTTCAATTGATATTTTTTTAATTCCTATGGAAATAGCCACCTTGAGACCCTAAAAGAGGGCCATGGCTTTAGCATCATTACCAGAGTTTTCTCCTAACCCACTTGTATAATCTATAACAAGCTCACCCTTATCAGATCTTAGCACTCTTCCCCCACTTGCTTGGTCTGTATTAAATTTAGTAGCCTCATCAAAGTTGAGCTTCATCCAACCCATAGGATGGGGAATCCATATATTATAATCCCATGTAATTCTCTTAGAATTATCAGTATTGCATGTATGGATTGGGATGCTCCATCGATTGATTAAGCTTTCTTCCAACTTGTTAGGTGGAAATTTAGCAATTTTAAAAAATTTACAAGAAATGTTTTCCTAGAACAATATAGAAAATCTATGGAAAACCTCCTTGGGGTCTCTTTCTTTGTCTCTAAATATAATATTATTATGCTCCTTTCATATTTCCCAAGTTAGGATGGGGACAATTTAATCCATATCTCTATACACAAAGGGTGAGTGAAGGGGGACAACTAGCCTCTAATGACATTTGATATGTCATGGTTCATGCTCCTATGTACACCTAGATTATACAATGCCAAGCTCCAAACCTCCCAAGATAACTCATAGTGTAATAAAAGATAGGAAACTAATTCTTCTTAGTTTTTACAAAGAATACAATGGTTAAAAAATTTGAAATCCTCTAAGATGGAGATTATCTATAATAAGAATGTCATTATGACTGACAATCCACCAAAAATGATTGATTTTGGGTATAATGTTATGGTTCCATAACTTTCCCCTCAAATTTGAGTCCTCATTAAACTTAAGGAGTAGACTATAAGTTGATCTCACAATAAAAACTCCCATTTTATCCTGAGCCTATAGTAGTTTATCCCTTGATGGAAATATAGGAATTCTATAGTTTTGAAGCAAGACTTATAATTCCTTAGCAATTAAGAGTAGGCCATTAATGTCCTAACATTAGTTTGACAATTATTTCCAGTCATTATTAGTAGGTAGAATATAATCGGCTACTAGAATCCTAAAGTGTGTAATGGCTCTATCCATTAGTCTTTAGAAGTTATGTATCCTATTAAGAGGAATATCTTTTAGCCAATAATCCTCCCAAAAATTGATGTTTATACCATCCCCAAGTTTCCACTTAACACCCTTCTACAGAAGCTTTTTATTTTCAAAACATTATTCCAAATCATAGATCCTCTAGGGATACCATAAGTGTGAAGGAAAGCTTTAGAGTTATTATTTGATAGGTACTTAGTTCTCATGATACAAATCCACTCCTTGTTTCTAGTAATGAGATGCTAACCTATTTTAGCTAAGAGGGATCTATTTATTAGATGAATTTTTATGATTCTAAGACCTCCTTGTAGCTTGGGTTTAAAAAATTTATCCTAGTTGACAAGGGCCATTCTTTTTTTCTCCTCCACCCTAGTCCATAGAAAATTCCTTTGAATTCTTTCAAAATTTTCACCAATATACTTACAGATATTGAAAAGGGAGAGGAAGTAAATAGGGATTCCTTGAATGGAGGCCTTTAGAAGTTGATATTTGGTATCTTGAATCAGTAATTTACCTTTCCATCGTGCCAACTTCTTTTGGATTCTTTCAAGGATAAAATTATAGTATAGGGGGAAACATCTTTAACCACTAGGGGTAGACCTAGATATGTGATTGGGAGCTCACCACTTGAGCAACCAAGTATAATAAAGATGTTTTGTTGAAGGTCTAATGAAGTTTTGAAAAATTATACCAGGTCTTAACAAAATTGATACATTACCCTGATGCATCCACATAATCCATGAGTATTTCCATCCATTTCCTAGATTCCACCATTGAAACCACTCTAAATAGGATAGTGTCATCAACAAATTATTGTATGGCTTTAGGATCTATGGTAGTAACATGCTTAATACCTTTGATTTCCTAAGATCTCAACATATTCATGATACTTCAACATAGAACCTCCACCATAAGAATGAAAAAATAGGGGGATAATGGGTCACCTTGCCTGATACCCATTCTTGCATTAAAGAATCCACTAAAACCCCCATTAACAATTATAAAGTACTTGATAGTAGTGACACAAGTTTTAATGAGCCATAAGAATTTATCCTAAAATCCCATTTTCTCAAGAATTTTGAATAAAAAGTTCCAATTCACTCTATCATAAGCCTTAGAGATATTTAGTTTAAAGACCATCCTAGGCAATTTCATTTTATCCATAGAATGAATGTATTCATGAGTGGATATGGCAGCATCTAGTATTTGTCTACATGGAACAAACCCTTTTTGGCTTTTACTAATTAAATGATCTAGATTTGGTTGTAATCTACAAACCATAATTTTTCAAACTATTTTGTAGATAGTATTACAGAGGCATATGGGTGTGAAGTCACTCATACATATAGGGTCTAGTTTCTTATGATCCAATGTTATAAAGGTGTGGTTCAATTTTTTTAATAGTGTTTTAGACTTGATTAAATATGATTCCACCTTAGTTACATCCTGCCCCATGATTTCTTAGAATTATTGGAAGAAGGTTAGAGCAAAACCATCCATTCTTGGGGCCTTATAAACCCCCATCAACAAGAGGCAAGCCTCAACCTCTTTTTCCATCACATCTTTTATTAGGAAGCTATTATCTTAATCATTTAGTTGAGTAGGAATGAGATCAATTAACTCTTGATGTTTCATTCTATCTTGAGTAACAAAAAAATTTTGAAAGTAGTTGACAGACACATATCCCATTTCAGTATCCAAATGGATCAAAGTTACACCCTCATTCATCAACTTGTTTATACTATTTCTCTTCCTCTATCTCATAGTGGATTAATGAAATAAGGCAATGTTCTTTTCCCATTTCTTAATCCATTGCACTCTGGATTTTTGCTTCCAAAATATTTCTTTCCTTTTCAGTAAGTCACTACATTCCTTTCTCAAAGAGTCCTCTTGCTTAATCAAATCATTGTTGATGTCTCCATTAACCCTCTGTTGTTGAATGTCATTAAGATTGGCTGATATCCTCATTTTAATCTCAAAGATATTTGAAAAAGTGTATCTATACCAGCCTTTAAATTTATTTTAACTATATTTATCTTATAAATGAACCTATACATGGGGGAGCCTTAGACTGTGATGCTCCATAAGTTGGCCAGCTGGTCTTTGAATCCCAAGTGTTGGATCCACATGCATTCAAACCTGAAGGGGAAAGGACCCTTGTTTTCCCTATCATTCCAAGATAAAAGGAGAGGGTAATGGTCAAAGGTCATTCTAGGGAATTCTTCCAATTTATAAGCCTTCCCATAATCCTAGTTAGGTGAGAGTAGCACCATGTCAAGACTGGCTTGGATTAAGTTATCACCTCTTCTTGTATTAGACTAGGTAAATCATTATCCTTAAAGATCAAGATCGATAAGACCCATGCTATTGAGGAACTTAGCTAAGTCACTCATGCTATCAGTGTAGTCTAAAATACTACCAAATTTGTCTGAAGGATAGAGGTGTGAATTAAAATCACTAGCCAACATCCAATAATCCTCCTTATTACTTTCAATCTAGTTGGAGAGTGTAGCCCGTAATTTGTGTCTAGTATTTATTTGGCTAAGAGCATAGCTATATATTATATTCCATTACTTATTTAGAGATTTTATCTTAATACTTAGACTATTCTTACACCTTGATATAAAACTTCCTTTCACAACATTACTATTCCACATAGTGACAATACTTCATGATGTTCCCGATGTTTCACTTACACAATACTCAGTATTGGGCCATAAATCCTTGGAAATGAGTCAAAATCCTTCATTATTCATCTTAATTTCCTGTAGTAAAATTATATCAATTTTATTGTCATAAATGCAGTTCTTTATTAAGAACCTCTTTTGAGGGCTATTAATCCCTCTAACATTCCATGACAAGATCTTCATTTATTTTAGACTTTTCTAAACCCAATCTCCAGATTCCTCTAGTTGCCTAAGGCAATGTCTTTACTGATATCCTTATGTTTGGTTTCTAAAAGGGTAGGTCTTCCATTTTTGGGGTCAACACCCACATCAACAATTTTCCTTCCTTGATCTTTGCCTTTCTTCTTAGCAGTGGTCCATCCTTCAGAATCTAAATCCTTATCATTCTTGGTGGACCCTCCTCCTGGAGTTAGAATAATGGATTTATTAAGTGGTGAAGTGAAGCCTTTTCCCACCCCTTTTGTCTAGGATTTATTACTCAAATTTTATATGCATTCAAAATATATGAAAAAAATGAATACATGCTTGAATGCATTGCCATTTTGTGGTAAAATGTGTCATATATTAGATGTTTGTTAAATTTATGAAAAAACTCATACATGATTTAATGCACATGAAATGTTTGATAACATGCCTCATATGTTATAATGCATGATAAAATATGATTAAATGCATGCATTCTTTAATGCATGTCAATTGTTTAGTAAAACATTTATTGTGTAGGATGTTTGCTAATTGTATGATGAAATACATACATGATTGAATGTATGTTGATTATTTTTTTAAAACACTCATATGTCAAATGCATACAAAATATATCATGAAATGAATAATGCTTGGATGCATCCAACTTTTTAATAAAATTATTCATGAGTTAGATACATGTTAAATGTTTTAATAAATTTTTAACATGCTTAAATTAATGCCATTTTGGATGAAATGTCTTGCATGCTTATTTGCATCTTAATTATGTGACAAAATGTTAACATTCTTGGAAAATATTCCATATGCTTATGTTGTATGATATTGTTAGAGGAAATAATAAATGTGTTGAATGTATAGTGATTATTTAATGACGCAAATAGAGTAGTTATGTGCATAATTCCATCTGAATGGTTTAAATAGTGCAATTTTATGTATAATTTGAGCCCTATATTCATCACTCTAAATCATTGTTAATGCATTAAATAAAATTATTTTGATCATAATTACGAACACATATTTATGTATGGAAATGAACATGTTGTAACATAAAATAGATTTCTTTTATCCATAATTAGAGCCACACATTCATGGTTTAATATGATTATTTTTTGGTTGAAAATAAATTTATTTCATGTATAATTATAGGCACAAAATCATGGTTACCAATGATTATTTTATGCTTCAAAATGAAGTTATTTTATGTATAATTATATTCACATGACTATTTTATGGTTGAAAATACATTTATTTCATGTATAAATATAAGCACACATTCATGGTTATTAAGGATTATTTTATGGTTCAAAATGGAGTTATTTTATGTATAATTATATCTACACATCCATGGATAAAACTTATTTCTTTATGGTTTAAATAGTGTTCTTTAATGCATGATTACAACCATATCTGCATAACTAAAAATTATTTATTTATGATTTAAATTGTATTTATTTTATACATATATGCAACTACACATTTATGGTTAGAAATAAAAATATAATACCATAAAATAGTGTTATTATTCTCAAATGTAAATCTATAAATTTAAGGGAAAATATAATGTTATGGCATAAAACATAGTTTGTATTTAACGCATGATTGAAGCTTAAATACTCTAATGAACTAGGGAAAATGCCAATGACGTTATTTGTGTAGCTTATTTATATTTATTGCCTTCCATGTTAATTGCCTATAAATAAAATAATTAACATGTTTAAATAATAATATGATTTTAATTAATAAATGGGGACCATATTAACTATTATACATCATATTGTTCTAGTTTCTTTCTAGTTAATTTTTTATGCAAAGCTGTTATCATGATTGAATGGAAAAAATGTTTTATTAGATTAAGTTATGTTAAGCATGGTGATAAGGTAATTTTTATACGAGATTAAGATATATAAATGATTATACTTTTAAAAAAATAATATGAGTTTAATTAACAAATGGGAACCATATTAGCCATTATACTACTTAGTATTTCATGTTTATTTCTAGTTAATTTCTTATGCATAGGTGTTATCACGATTGGATGAAAAGAATGTTTTATTATATTAACTTAGCTTAAAAATGATGACAAAATAATTTTTTTATGAGATTAAGATAGAAATATAGATTATTATATGTTTTGAAAATTATTTTCTTATTAAATTGAGTTAGATTAAGCATGGCAATAAAGTAATTTTTTTATGAGATTAAGAGATATATATGATTATATCTTTTGAAAATTATTATTGAACACATCCTATTATTTTCGTATATATTTTCTATTTTTATCTAATAAGGTGGTATTATTAACTTAATTATTTTTATTTAAAGGATTAACATTCTACCTTTATGAAAATTTGGGTATGTGTGTTGATTATGCACTGCAAGATGGAAGACAATCAAAAGTAGTAGCAGTCAAGAATTATTATATTTTTGTAATTTGATATGGTGTAAACCTTAGATTGGTTGTATGTTAAAGTTACACTAATTTATACAAATATTTAATGATTCACATAATAAAATATGTTTACACTTCCCTATGTTAATCACATTAAAGTTGTACTTACTCAAGCATACATCTTAATTATACAACTCTAAAAGAATAAGAATATATGATTTATACCTTGATAATTTATGTAAAGAAACATATTAATCTCTATGAAAATTACATTTCATTGTGCCTTGAACTATGTACTTGTTCTTAATACAAAATTTTGATGTTTTTTGGTTTTGATCAACAAGTCTTGGCAGTTTTGTATGGTTACATCAGCTTATATAAAGACACAACATCCATGGGGACTATAATGTGATTATAGGATAATATATTTAGTATACTAATATTATTATAAATGTGTTGTTATTTTTGGTATGAGTAATGTTCAAAATTGGGTTTATGCATGGTATTCCATAAATATCAAGTTTTAATGTTAACATGATAATTATCACCAATGTGAAGTATATCCGTACTATTTTTTATAATAAAATTATTTTTTCATATTTTTAAGATGAATTTTTAATCATGATGATTATTTATTATTTTTATAATTTAGTGTAATGAATAATTATTATATCATATCACTTGTATAATATCATAGTTAATAATTAGTTATAGACATGTGTAATACAATAAGTAATAATTAATTATGGGCTGTGTGTGTGTTTTTCATAGATGTGGTCAACATATAAACATGCATAATTACACTTAAGTGATTAATTAAATGATTTTTGTTATGAAAATACTTTAAAAGGACATTGGATATTCCTCTCATTAATTTTTATCTCAAGTTAATGACCGATTGGTGATTAATAAAAGAGATTCAAATTATATATGGTATGAATTGAATGTATTGAAGTTGGATGGAGTCATTGTGGACCATAAAAACATTAATATATTATTTCACTTAAATATTTTATATATCCTTTATCCATGTAATAATGTGGACATTTTATAAATTAATTTATTGTGAGAAACATTTACATTGATTATCCTATATTATTCAACATAAATACTATGTATACCGTTTATCGATTATCCTTTTTAGGGTACAAGTTGGCTAGGCTTAACTACTTCAGTAGCACAAAAATATATGGAGTAGAAAGTTATTGGTAAACTTATAATTAATTCTTGATAAATAAGCTTAAAAACATTATTGACAAGCATGAATTATTAAAGTTACAAAAAATCATTTTATACAATTCAATTATATATGATAGAATGTAAATTTCTAAGAAATGATAAGTATATGAAAACACATTTTGAAGGTATATTCCTTTAAATACATTTGAATTTTCAAGGAATATTCTAGTTGCTTTAAAGTAATAATACATTGAGATATTATAACAACATATCAATATATCTAGTCTAGGTGTATAAGATATAACAATGTATCTTGAGAATATAGATGACCTTTAGTGTGATGTTTCTTCAGAATAAAATAACCATAAAAAAATTATATATATTTTTATTAGTCCTATTACACTTGGCATCATATCCCTAATTTTAACACTAGGATATTTAGGTAAATTATTTTTCATGCATCACTCTTCCTCTTACTATTATGGTGCCCAAGAGGAGACTCTATTGATAACCTATTTAAATGGATTTAAGTTGGATATGAATGAATTTAATTTTATGAACGACACAAAATATGAAAGTGCAATATATTCAATGAAAAAAGAAATAGGTAAGTATAAAATAACCAATGTAGAACTATAAAATAAAAGTTCTATTATGTTAAGTTATATACAATATGTAAGGTTCAAACATCTGGTGTCTACATACGTTGTGACTTCATTCATCTATATGAGTCTCCCTACAAAGAATTAAATTGTAACTTATAATAAAAGGAAGGCATATAAATCCTCATTTGAACCATTAAAATAATTTCTAACAACATCACTTATCTTCCATTCTTAACAAGTTGAGTGCTACAACATTTATATTGAAATAACTCCTTGATAATATAAAATTGAAATTGGATTGAATAAATTCACCCATAGGTGTGCTATCTACTGCCCATATGGTTGATATTAGTGTAAGCCTTGATGTGAAATAATGGTAATAGTTGGTAAGGTTTAGTTTCCTATATATATATATATATATATATATATATATATATATATGGGCCTAATTATCTTCTTCCTTTAGGGAATACACTTTTAATTTCCTACATATGTTTTGAAGACATTATGGTGCTGAGTTTTGGTTTTATTAAACATGTGCATACTTGAAATGTTATATGATGTTGTGTTTCATTTCTTTGGATTTATTCGACATGTGTATAATTTTAATGGGTCACCATACCTTGTTAATTTTACCTAAATATTAAACGCTTTTGATTTATAAATTGAGGTTGAATAATGAATTTGGGTATTTTTATTGTTTGATATAAAATGGGTTTTTCTATTTTATTATAGGATTTGGATTAATCGATTACGGATTGTGTTTTAATGATTAAACTATTTTTATATTTTTTAATGGTGTACTCTTCCTCATTTAAATATATTATTCTAATTTTAAACTTCTTATGTGTCTTATAAACTTGTCAAAATTGTATAGGGTTATTGGACAAAACCCTGACAAATTTGGTTAACTTAAAGCTCATTTTAACTTTTTCATTTAACAACTTACTAGGTTTGTTGTTTCATTAAATAATTTTAACCTTGATATTATATTTGAGGATCATTATGAGGTTGTGGGACTTGATGATAATCCCACAAAATCATATATCAATTTTTCCTTAACTTTAAATAATTTTTTTGACTTGTTTTGTTACTAGAAACCATAGTTTATTAGTTTGGTAAATAATGATATATGGCTACAAATCATGTTTAAAATGCATTGATTGGTCGTATGTGTCAACTATTTTTATATGGGTGATTATATATGGAATATTTATTTGTGTTGGCATATTTTTTCATGGTGTAATGCTATAGTTATTATTTTATTTAATCTTTTCTAAACTCTGTTGTTATAGAAAATGATAATATTTTGACTAGGCTTATATAGATAAGTTATAGTTGTGAACTTACAAGCATGGAATACATATTAGTAGTTGGGATGTCTAAAGGCTGAACATATTTTTGAAGGTTTTCCAGGTACATTAATATCAAATTGTATGGACCCATATTTTGTTTATATGACCTTTGAGTTAGCCTATAGTGGATTATCCCCACTTCCTATTTGCAACAATGTCATTTACTTGGTTATTTATGTCTCATTTTTGGATGATATATTTTGTTAGTCACTTTCATGTTTTATACTTTTGTTATTGTCTTGAGTCATCCAATGGATTGATAACCTCAACTTTCTTAGTATCCCTTCCTAACCCTAGTTACTAAACCCACCATTTAGTTGATGAATGGGGTGGTAAGGGCCACCATTGGTTGGGCTGATAGGGCTAGTTAGGAGGGTTTGTTTGACATGATTGATTGTTACTCGCACTCCTATATGATCTCATAGATAGGTATGATGTAATTGGAAACATTTTGTTTTAAGTTATTCATATATTCATTTAGCATAAATTACATTATCATTTCCATGTTGAATATCTATCGACTGTAGTTGTAAACTAATTACATTAATTTTGTTAATTTAGTTATACTTGGAAGTTATTATATGCTAACCTTATATTAAAATTAGATCATTATGAAAGAGGAAATAAAGGCTTTATAATTTTAGAATATGGTAGGACTTTGAGGTTTCAATTATGTTTTTTAAATTTAACCATTGATATATACTTTGGTTTTTTTACATTGGATATCTAGATGATTATCATTATTGATTTTTCATTTATTACATTACATTGTTAAAATAATTATGATAATAATCTATAGGTAATCATATGCATGATTTGGTATAGTGTTAGTCTTTTTATGTAGTTTTATATAATGTTTATATAGTCTCTTAGCATGATCATATGGTTGACAAGAATGAAAACTTACCTATGAAAATATATTATTTATCATATAGTGTTTAAGCATACATAAGTATGTTGGTTCCAATTGTTAAGAGGTAAGAAGTTTAATTTGGAAAATTATAGTTATTGAGATGTATATAACTTGTGCTCTTTGGCATATACTGATAATTTTATCTTGTAGGTTGTTTAATTAGTGAGGTCACATAAGTTTATCTAGAAACCTTATTTATAGTTTTGATTTTAGTTTAAAATGAAATAATATAAACAAGATTCATCTAACTCTTATTACTCTAATATGAGAGAAACATTTAATGAAGTCGCCATTGCATTCCTTGGAATTTGTAAAAATACATATAAGAGCTATGCACCTTATTGGTAAACAATATATTTTGTTAAATTACATTTCTTAGTTCATGTTCCTTACTTCCTTGTGGGAATTAAATATAATTATTGATTTATACTTATATTAAGTGTTGCCTAGTAATTTTAATAAGCTATATTAATTTTTGGAATGGATTATTCAACATGTAGAGGATGGTTAGTCTTCTTGGAAATGTTATAATGAAATATAGCGAACATAATTTACTTTTAGAACTAAATATAATCTATTAGTATTTTTATTCTCTTATGCTTAATGTCATGTTCGATCATTTTAAGTTGGTATAGATACTTATACGAAATTTTATTTGGGTTCCACTCATTCAATACATGGCTAGAAATCCTTATTTGAGTGGGATACTATGGATAATATGAGTGTTACATATTCATCTTATGAGATAAAACATATGATGCTCATATTCTTTCTATATTTGTCATGTTGAAACATGTATCACTCATATATGTATGATCATACTTATGAATGATGATACATGAAGTTGGTTTATCATTTAAGTGAAATTCCTATTGTAGGAAATGATAGGAAACTAGTTGCTTAGGGTTCTTGACAATTTTAATAAATATATTTATAGCTGTAAATTTATACAATGATATAATATTGAATGTATTGATCAGCCTATGTCTGTAAATTAATTGGAAAATAAGTGATTTATATGGGTTGAATATTTCTTTTACATTAAATACAATAGATTGTTGAATGATTTAATGTAGGAATATTTATGTTTGGATAAAATACTATTTCTATTATATTTACTCCCTCTTATTAATTATATACACATTGACTATTTTCCAATATGATATCTCTTTTCATAAATATAATTACGGGCTGCCCACTATATCTTATCTGGTAAATAATGGAGTTGATCATAAATCATGTCATTACTCATTATTCAGCTAGAAGCATTCATGATTAATTAATTTGACCACTTGCATACTCAAAAGAAATTAGGTAATAGTGAAATGACCATAGGCCAAAGATGAAGCTAATAAACTTGATTGGTTCTATGATACTTCAATTTTTTGTCTTTTCTTTGATTGTACTCTATTTTAGGCAACAATAAATTGTGTTGTGTACTTATAAAATTTGGTATAAATATGCATATGTTTTAATCAATAGATGGCTTATACTTTTATGATTAAATTTTTAGACATTTAAATGATTTTAAAAAATATAATTAGACCTTGTTATCATTCTATAGACCTATTATAATCAAATCATAACATAAGGTGTGTAAAGTTAACTTTACCAGTTCATCTAAAATTAACCATCCAACCATCCTCAAGTGGAACCAAAACCTACTAATGGGAGTGAGATATTTATTGAGGGTTAAGGACCTATAAATGGATCTATTAAAAATAACTTATGTCACATATCATGTTTGGGACTTATATATGTACCTATATACTGATACACCTCAAACCCCAATGTTCATCCTTTGGGCAACCTGCTACCCCATATCATCCTTTGTGAGAATTTACCCCTAGATAATTATCTCATATTACCTCTTTCAATTTCAATTAAATGTACATAATTACACTTAATGAGTATCACTTGTTTCAAAAAGAAAGGTATTGAGACCAACACACAGTCCCAAATGTACTCTGATAATGCAATTCCAAAAAAAATAGGGAGTTGTTTTATCTAGTATCAAAGTTGTGTTCTACTCTAGGGAACTTTGGGGATGAACATTTTTAGGGTCTAAAATATGTTGGTTTATTATTTTATAACTTCTTAGGATGGATATAATGAGGTTGAGTGGTGGAAACATCCACAATAATATGTATAATACTAATTCAGTTAGAGGTAGAGGTAGAGGTCAAAGTAGGGGTCATGGTGCCTATAACCCCATTCAGAATCAAGAACTACCCATAAATAGTTATGATAGTAATAATGAGGTTTCAAATGTTGATGTATTTGGTGACAACCTAACCAACAAGCATGAAGAAATCCTTAATGGAATCTTGATAGTCTTAAATACTCTACAAGGAAAGATTGATAGTCAAGAGTAAAAGCTTAATAATATTGAAGGTGTACCCCATAAGGAATTACCTAGATTGGAAATGGGTCAAATAGAAGGATTTGTAATATAAGATATGCTTTTGACCATGGTTGTCCTGATCATTAAAGAATTGAAGAAAATGTTGCCTCCCACCTTTCTTGATAAAGAATTTTACGATGTAGTTGATGAATGGTTGGTTCACATGTAAAAATACTTTAACCTGCATAACATGTTATAAAATTTGAAATCAAGGGTAGTATTTTATCAATTGGTTAGAACTACAACCATGTCATGGAATCATCTTTATGTTATAAAGGGATACCAGTGAATGGATATGACCTCGACATTGTTTAAAATGCAATTTTTGAAAAGGGTTCTAAATGCTAACTATAAAGAGTGGAAAATAACTAATTTTTAACCACTAAAATAGGAAAACATGTTTGTTGTTGAATACGAAAAAAAATATATATAGTTATTATGTCATGTAAATTACAGGCATGATGAGGAAATAAAAATCACAAAATTTAAAATTGTGCTTTAAAGAGATATTAATGCATGACATCAATATGACAAATCTGAGGACCTTAGTAGCTTCCATTAAATCAACTTAATAGGATGAAGAGAAATACAAGTATCAATAGAAGGTGAGGTAGGAATTCAAATCAAACATCCTACAATCTAAGAACAAAAGTATTTATTTTGTTTAAATAATTTCAAAATTTTAGACCAAAATCATAGATTTGATGGAAATAAAAAGAATTTTAACATGTTTTCCAATCAAACCCATAATTTTAAGTCATAAGGTTCATCTAAATCAGGTTCATTCAAGAAGTAACAACCCCAAAATAATTAGTATGGACCAGCCACAGGTGCAAATATTATTCTAGTAGTTCCATCTAAACTTATTATATATTGGGAATGTTGTGATAACGAGTATAAAAAGTATTACACCAAGTTGAAATTGTGACAATCACCCAACCATATGGTTTATGCAAATGTATATAATCATAATACTAATTTGCAAGCTACCCTAATAGAAACTAAAGGCACTATTAATGGGTTTCATTTATCTATACTAATTGACTCAGGTTAAATTGATAGATTTACATCTTTTAATGTTGTAAAACAATGAAAAATTAAATTTGTAATGATAAGAGAAGGTTGGGAGGTTGATTTTGATGATAGCAAAAGGGTACCTATACTTGAATGCTTGGAATAAGTTGAAATTGATTTTTGTGTCTTCAAAATAAAGGTAAGTATGTTCCTATCACCCTTGGGGTCATATGATCTCATTCTAAAAATGGATTTGCTACAAGTGTACTAAGCCACACTTGATTGCATTCATAAAAGAGTGAAGTGCATTGATGACATTGGGAAACTTTTAGAAATACAAGGTATTCAAGGGCTTGAAAAATGAAAGACACTTTCAGCCTTGTAGCTAAAAAAAACTATTAGAAAGCGGTACAAGCTTTACATAGTCTAGCTAAAAGAGTTACCTAAAGATAAGGAACTAGTTCACCTAGATTTTCCTATCTTGAATGCATTTATGGATGTTTTCCTAAAAAGTTGCCTAGATTGTCACCTAACCATGAATTTGACTTTTTAATTGATATCATGTCAAGATATACCCCTACATCTAAGGTTCCCTATCACATGAACATGGTTGACCTATAGGAATTGAAAATGCGTCTATAACAACTTTTGGACTATGGAAACATCTATCCAAGTGTGTCTCCTTATGGTGTTATAGTTTTATTTGTCATTAAAAAGGATGGAACATTAAGGCTTTATGTTGATTATTGCGTACTTAATAAGGTAAAAATCAAAAATTTATATCCCTTATGAAGGATAGATGATTTATTTGATTAAATGAAGGGTGAAATAATCTTCTCAAATATTTATTTAAGATTAGGCTAGCATTAGATAAGGATCAAGAATAAGACATTCATAAAAGAACCTTTTGAAATCGATATGGACATTATGGGTTCATGGTACTATCATTTAGGCTAACTAATGATCCAAAAACATTTATAAACCTTATGAAAAATAGGTTATTAGAACTTTTTGAATACATTTATGATAGTGTTCCTTGATGATATCCTTATTTAATCTAAAAATGATGCTCAACATGATCAACACCTTTGTTTAGTCTTGAAATGACTAATACAACATAATCTATATGGAAAATTCTCCTAACATGCTTTTTATGAATATCAAATTCACTATTTGGGCCATATTATTTTAAATGATTGAATTTTTATGGATCCAACAAAAATAAAATCCATTCAAGGCTGGTCTACTCCAACTAATGTGTATGAAGTGCACAACTTCATGGGCTTCGTTGGTTATTACTAGTGGTTTATGGAAAAAAATTCTAGTGTAGCTCATCTTATCACCTCTTTGTAGTATAAAGGAAAGAAATTTGTGTGAATGCCTCAATGTGATGAGGCTTTCAAAAAGTTGAAAGTGTTATTAATAACAACACTTATACTTATTATTCCTAGCCTGAATGGTAATTTTTAGGTGTGGGCTAATGCTTCTAGGGAAGGTTATGGAGGAATTTTGACTCAAGACAGTAAAGTCATGACTTAAGAGTCATGTAAGCTCAAAGAGCATGAAAATAAGTATCCCTCACATGACATGGAACTTGTTGCCATTATCCATGCTCTAAAATAATGGAAATATTTTCTATTGGGAAATCTCTTTAAGGTGAAGTCTGATCACTATAGCCTGGAATGCTTGTTTTCTCAAGATGTTTTAAAAGCATGCCATTCAAGATGGTTGGAATTTTTAAATAATTTTGACATGGACATATCTTATGTCAAGGTTATCTAAAATCATGTTGTTGATGATCTTATCTTACCCACATACCTTGATGCCTTATTTTTATTGCAACGAAAATATAGAAGTGTTGAGTTCAAACACCAAATTACTAATGAATCATATGATGAAGTAAGAGCAAGTTTGGCGGACGAGCCTTTAAAAAATACATTTTTTGAATTCTTTATTGAATATTATGGCTTGGTAAGGCAAAAAAATAAAAATATAATACTTGAGTTAGGTGACTTGTGAAATGTTATGTTAAAATAAGTGCATACATCACCTCACTATGCTCATCTTGTCATCACAAATATGATATATGAGCTTAAAAGACTTTATTTTTCACCTCGAAGGAAGTGCGATGTCACTAATTTTATGGTAATATGCTTAGAATGCTATCATGTTAATCTAAACATTATCATCCTGAAGGCTTGTTGTACCCTCATGATATTCTAAGAGGAAATTAGACTATAATCTCACTTGATTTTATTGCAAGGCTTCCAAAATCATGTATTGAACATGATACCATGCTTGTGGTGATTGATAATGCTACCAAAGTTGGCTATTTCATTACTAGAAATCTAATGAATGACACTTCCATGTTTGTGTAGTTTTTTGTAAAAGAATTATTTAGACTACAAGGCATAGCTAAATTAATTATTTTAGACTATGATAACCTGTATACATCAAGTTTCTAGTAAACTTTGATCATAGTGTTTGGAACGCATTTAAATTTTAGTTCTTCATACCACCCAAAAATGGATGGTCAAACAAAAGGAATCAATCATATAGTTGATGACATGCTACAAATGTATGTCATGGACCAACAAATGAAATGGGAAGATTATCTTCATTGGGTTGATATTTCATATAATAATTCCTATCATTTTGTAATAAATATGACACTTATTGAATCTCTATGTGGGATAAAATACATAACCCCACTTGGATGGGATACTTTGGAAAATAAGGCTATTGTTAGCCTTGATATATTTCTATAATATGATAATCAAATGAAATTAATATGCCAAAATCTGAAAGTTGCATTTGCTCAACAAAAGAGTTATGCTAACCAGAAGAAGACTCTAAATGAATTCAGCATGGGTGATAAAGTTTTTATGCATATTAGACCATAGAAAAGTTTAATAAATTTTTGAAAAGCATCCAATCTATCTCTACATTTTATCCTTCCCTTTGACATTATGGAGAAGATTAGTCATGTTGCATATCGACTAGATCTTCCTCCTCTATCAAAAATTCATGATTTATTTCATGTTGATTTATTAATAAAATTCATACATAATCCATCTCATGTTTTATATTAGGAACACCTACATTTCAAGGAAGAGAAAAGGATCCAACTAGAAACAATGACAATCCTAGACCATCGTAGTGTTAAGTTACAAAATAGAGACATATAATAAATTTTAGTTCAATGAGACCCATTGAGTGAAATAATTACTACTTAGGAAGATACACATCTTTTCAGGTACCATTAGGCATGGTTGCTTGAATAGTCATTAGGATATCTCCCTTTTAAATGGGAGGATGTTATGACCCTATCTTTTGATACATTCAAGTGACTACTTTATTATTATTATTATTATTGTTGTTGTTGTTGTTGTTGTTGTTATTATTATTATTATTATTATTATTATTATTATTATTATTATTATTATTATTATTATTATTATTATTATATTTGAATACTGCATTACTTTTACATAGCTAGTATTGTGCTGATGGTTTGTGTTATGATGATATTTTGACTATAGATTGATGGAAATATAATGTTTTAAATTTTTTTAAATTATGATATATGTATTATTTGATGTAATTAATGCTTTTATCATAATTATATATCATATTATTTATTATTATTTAGTTTTTTCTAATGTATATTTAGTGGTTACATGTACTTGATATGAGCTAGGAAGAATGACATTGTTGGCACTTGGGGTGTCAAAATGGTTCTTGATATGTTAGATGAGTTATTATAGGTATACATATATATTTTTTGGTCTCATTCCATTGGAAACCTATGTTATATTTTCATTATGTAGTTGCATCTTTTCTTTTGTACTTAATCATACTATAGTTTGGTTTGTTCAATGGTTGTTGTTTTGGTTGGTGCTATTTTACTCATTTAAAACTCCCTACTCCTAAATATTATCTCTCTCTTTCATAAAATCATCACCTCCATGGACATGCTTAAGTTATCCCTTGCTTGTTGACTTGGACTCTCTAGGGGGAGTCACCTAAATCCCTGCCCATGACCCCCTATTGGACTATTGTGTCGATCAGTTGATGTTGTTTATTTAGTTGGATTAAAACCTTATGATATTTTTAAATATTATATTTTATTATTATTTTTAATTCCTATGATTTTATATATTGTCATTTATGACCATTTCATTGATGATTGGTGCATTTGGTGCCTTGGGAGGTGGTCGATGACATTAGAGGGAGGATTCTCTCACCTTAAATTTAATATTAAATTCAATGGGGAATGAGGGAGATGGATGAAGAGGAAAAATTAGATGGTAATGGATGGGGAGAATACATATGAGAAGAAGAAATGGGGAGAGAATGGATTAAAATATACAGTTAAGGGTTTTTGTTTTGGTTTTTACCTAGGCTAAAAGGATTTTAAACTGTGTAGAGATAAAACATGGGTTTTCTTTGTTGGTGGTTGTTGGAATATGAGAAGAGGGGATGCATAGGGTTTCTTGGGATATCTATTCTCAATTTGGGTACATACCAGTGGAGGGACTTATTCATCTTACTTTGACTTCTATTTTTCTATCTAGCTCTTTTGGGTAAGTTAATAAATGAACTTTCACTGTTATATTTTTTTCATTGAAATTATATTTAAATATATATGGGCTGAAGATTTAGAGTTTAAAAACAAAAGGTTTTAAAGGCCCAACCTGAATTTTTGAGAATTTAATTTGATCCTCTAATGCTTGCCACTACCATATTGATCTCCCTATGTCATTTCCTCTACCTTTGATTTCTAAATTTGTTTACACAATGGAAATTATTTTTGTTGAAGTAGGGGATTGTGTGTGTGTGTGTGTGTGTGTGTGTGTGTGTGTGTGTGCATGCATGTGTGTGTGTGTGCATGCATGTTTAATGGGAGGGCATGATTGTATTCTTCCTTCAAGAAATATCCCTTTAATTTCATATGTATATTTTGCAGATATTATTTTGTTGAGTTTTGGTTTTATTAATCCTGTGCATACTTGAAATGTTATATGTTGTGTTAATTTTCTTTGGCTTTATTTGACCTATGTGTACTTTTAGTGGGTCATTATACCTTATTATATTTACCTAAATATTAAAGATCTTTGATTTATAAATTGAGTTTGAATAATTACTTTGGTTATTTTTGTTGTTTAATATGAAAAGGGTTTTTCTATTTTATTTTAGGATTTGGTTGAATCGATTAAGGATTATGTTTTAATTATTAAACTATTATATATTTTTTTAACAGTATACTCTTCCTCAGTTAAATATATTATTCTAATTAGAACCTTCTTATGTATGTTATAAACTTTTCAAAGTTTCATAAGGTTATTGGGTGAATCCCTAGTGAATTTGGTTAACCTATAGCTCATCTTAACTTTTTTATTTAATCACTTTTGAGGTATGTTGTTTTTATTAAATCATTTTCACCTCAAAATTTAATTAAATTATCATTATGAGGTCATGGGACATCATGATGATCCCACAAAATGGTAAATTGATTTTCCCTTAGATTTAAATCAATTTTTTAGACTTTTTTTATTTCTTGAAACCATAGTTTATTATTTTGGTAAATAATGATATATGGAAGGAAATCTTGTCTAAAATGCATTGATTAGTCGTATGTGTAGACTATTTTTATATGGATGATTATATATGGACTATTGCTTTGTGTTTTTCATATTTTTTCATGGTGTAATGCTATTATTTATTATAGTATTTAATCTTGTATAATATTTATTGTTATGCAAAATGATAATCCTTTGATTAGGTTTAAATAGTTAAGTTATAGATGTGAACTTAAAAGCATAGAATGTAGATTGGTAGTTGTGATGTCTAAAGGCTAACTATATGTTTGAAGTTTTTCCATGTACGGTAATATCAAACATCATGGACCTTTATTTTTTTCATAAATCTATATATATGACCTTTCAATCAATCTATAGTGTATTATCCCCACTTCCAATTTGTAGCAATGTCACTTGGTTATTTTCGTCTCATCTTTGGATAATGTATTTTGTTAGTCACTTACCTATTTTAAAATTTTAGTTTTTTATTGAGTCATCCAATGAATTAAAAACCTTGACTTGCTCAAAATCCCTTCATAACCTTGCTTGTTAAACCCAACATCTAGCTAATGGATGGGGTTGTATGGATGATTGATGGTTGGGCTCATAAGGCTAGTTGGGAGGTTTTATTTGACATTACTACATGTTAATCACACTCCTAGATGATTTTTTGGATATGCATGATTTAATTGGTAAAATTTTTATATAATTTATTCATATAATTCTTTAGAATACATTATATTATTATTTCCATGTTTAATATTTAGTGAGTGTAGTTGTAAACTAATTACATTACTATTATTATATGTTAACCTTGTCTTGAAAATGGATCATGCTAAAAGAAGAGTAAAAGGATTTATAATATTTACATATGGTAAGAAGCTAAGGTTTCAATTATATTTTTTGAATTTGATCATTGATATATACATTAGGTTTTTTACCTTGTATATTTAGATGATTATCATTATTGATTTTTCATTTAGTACATTATATTTTTAACATTATTATGATAATAATTTGTAGATGATATTATTCATGATTTATTATAGACTTAGTCTCTTTATCAACCTTTATATATATTTTTTATCATGAATATTAAATGGTTGACAAGAGTGAAGACTTACCTATAAAAATATATTACTTATCGTATGGTGTTTAAGCATACATAAGTATGTTGGTTTTGTTTGTTAAGAGGTAAGAAGTTTATTTTTGAAAATTATAGTTATTTAAGATGTATCTAACCTTTTTTCTTTGGCATACACTTATGATTTTCTCTTATATGTTTTTTAATTATTGAGGTAGCATAAGTTTATCCAAAAACTCCTTTCTAGTTTTGATTTTAGTTGCAAATGAAACAATAGAAACAAGGTTCAGCTAACTCTTGTTGATCTAATATGAGAGAAACATTTAATTAAATCACCATTTAATTCATTGGCGTTAGTAAAAATACGTTCATTATAGTAGTACCTTATTGGTAAATAATCTATTAACTTAGATTACATTTCCTAGTTTTCATTCCTTACTTCATTAGGGGAATTAAATAGAATTCTAAATTTATATTTATATTAAGGTTTACCTAGTAGTTTTTAGATTTTTTTAATTTAATCATTGTTATATACTATGGTTTTTCCACCTTCGATATTTATATTATTATTATCATTATTACTTTTTCAATTAGTACATTACATTGTTAACAATATTGAGATAACAATCTATAGATGATATTGTGTATGTTTCATTATAGTGTTAGTATATTTATTTATCTTTATATAATGATTATATAGTCTATTGGCATGAGAATTATATGTTTGATAAGAGTGGAGACTTCCCTATGCAAATATATTACTTATCGTATGGTGTTTAAGCATACATAAATATGTTGGTTTAGTTTATTAAGAAGTAATAAGTTTATTTTAGAAAATGATAGTTATTGAATATGTATCTAACTTGTCCTCTTTGTAATACACTTATGATTTTATATTATAGTTTTTTTAATTATTTATGTAGAATAATTTTATCCAAAAACCTCCTTTCTAGTTTTTATTTCAATTGTAAATGAAATAATAGAAACAAGGTTCAATTGACTCTTGTCACTCTAATATGAAAGAAACATTGACTAGAATCACCATTGCATTCATTAGTCTTTGTACAACTATGTATAATAGGTACGTACCTTATTGGTAAAAAATATATTGTGTTCGATTACCTTTCCTAGTTTTCATTCCATACTATCTTGTGGGGATTAAATAGAATTCTTAATTTATAATTATATTAAGAGCTGTCTAATACTTGTTATGAGTTATATTAATTCTAGTAATGGATTATTCATCTTGTAGAGGATGGCTAATCTTGTTTTAAATGTTATAATAAAAGATATTGATCATAATTTAATTGTATTACCAAATAGAATATGTTAATATTTTTGTTCTCTTATCCTTAAAGTTATATGAAAAAGAGATGGTCAAATATGTGTTTAGAAAACATTATTATTGGCTGAAATGAATAGGAACTATTTTTTTTTGTTACCTAAATTCATGTTCATTTATTTTATGTTTAAAGATACTTATACATAATTTTATTTGGGTTGCACTCATAAAATACATGGCTATAAATCCTTATTTGAGTGGGATACTACAGATAATATGAGGGTTATATTTTTAGCTTATTAGATAAACCTTATGATGTTCGTATTATTTTTATACTTATTCATTTTGAAACATGTATCACTCATATATGTATGATCATACTTATGAATTATGTTACGTGATGTTGGTTTATCATTTAAGTGAAATTTTTGTTGTAGGAAATGAAAGGAAACTAGTTGCTTAAGGTTCTTGATAGTTTTAATAAATATATGTATGGCCATAAATTTATTAAATGATATAATATTGTATTTATTAGTTTTCCTATTGTTTTAAATTAATTGGAAAATAAGTAAGTTATATGGGTTGAATGTTTCCCTTAATTTAAATATAATGGATTATTGAAAGATTTAATGTAGGAAGATTTACATTTGGCTAAAATACTATTTATATTATATTTAATCCCTCTTATTAATCATATATGAATTGGTTATTTTCCAATATCATATCTCATTGTGTTAATTTATTTATGATTTTCTCACTATATCCTATCTAGTAAATAATGGAGTTGATCATAAATTGTATCATTATTCAGATAGTAGCATTTATGCTTAATTAATTAGACCACTTGTGTACTTAAAATAAATGGGGTAATGGTGTAATGACCATAGTCCAAAGAGTAATATAATAACCTCAAATATTATCACTCAAACAATTGTTTATGATACTTCAGCATTCCATCTTTTCCTTGATTGTACTCTCTTTAAGGCATCAATAAATTGTGTTGTGTGCTTATGAAATTTGGTATAAATTTGAACATGTTTTAGTGATTATATTTTTCTAATTTTATTATTATATTTTCATATGTTTATATTATTTTAAAAAATAGAATTATATATTTTTCTCATTCCATAGACCTATTGTAACCAAATGATAACATAATGTGTGTAAATTTAGCTTTCCTAGTTACTCTGAAATTAACCATCCATCCATCATCTAGTGAAACCAAAACCTACTTAATGGAGTGAGATATTTATCAAGGATTAACAACCTATAAATGGTCTTATTAAAAATAATTTTTTTGTATATGGTGCTCAGGACTTATTAGTTCACCTATACACTGATACACCCTAAAACCCATAATTCATCAATTAGGCAACCTACTTCCCCATAACATCTTTTATGAGTATTTAACCCTAGCTAATCATCTTATATCACCTACTTAAATTATATTTACCCATACATGATTATGTTGAATTAGTATCACTTATTTTAGCAAGTGAGGTATTAGGTCCAATACGTAGTCCCAAATATACTCTGATAATATAATTCAAAAAAATTAGGATTGTTTCATAGAATCCTAAAACCTAAGCCCTAAATTGTAAACCAAAAACCATAGTTCCAAAATCATAAACCCTCTACCCTTAAAATAAATTATAACCCCTAAATCATGACCCCTAACTCAAAAAATCTAAACCCTAAACCCAAATACATAAATGCTAACCACCAAACCTTAAACCTAAGCCTTAAAATACAAACCCTAATCTTAAATAGTGAAAAATAAACCCTAAATATTAAATACTAAACCCTAAAATTTAATCATTAAACTCTAAACACTAAACCATAACCCTAAACTCTAAACCATAAACACTAAACCCCAAAACCCAAAAGAATAAACCTTAAACTATAAACCCTAAATTTTAAACTCTTAACCCTAAACTCTAAAACCTAAATTCTAAACCCTAATCCTTAATTTTAAACCCTAAACCTTAATTTTTATACCTTCAACCCTAAACCCTTAAATATAAAGCATTAACCCTCAAAACAAACCCTAAATCCAATACTAAAAACCTTAAATTCTAAACCTCAAACCCTAAACCAAACCTTAAACCCAGAACTCTAAAATAAAACCCTAAACCTTAAGATATGAACCCTAACACTAAATTTAAAACCTTAACCCTAAATTATAAAACATTATACCTAAACATCCAACCATAAATCATAAACTTCAATCCTTAAACCCAAATATCTAATCCCTAAACACTAAACCTTAAAAACATAAACCCAAAACCTTAACCCCTAAACCCTAAACTATATATCTTAAAATGTAAAAAATAAAACCTTAAACCATAAACCATAAAACCAAAACTCTAAAATCTAAATATTTTCACCTAAAACATAAACCCTAAACACTTAAATATAAAACCTAATATTTTAACACTACACCCTAAATATCAAAACCTTAAAATTAAACCTCAAATCCAAAAACCTAAACCCTAAACCCTTATGTGGAATTTAATTAATCAAAACACCATTCATGATTCATAATAAAAATATATCATTCAATCCAAAATAAATTCTAGATATATGGGTCAATCTATGCATGCACGAACTAGCTAATTTATTCTAGACTCACTTAGAATAGAGTATTCTTATAGCATTGCCAAATCTTGTAGGACACTACAACTACTATTTGGGATGGAGAAGAGTGATTTCAAATCCTATAAATTATCAATCCTATATAAAAATCACTCATATTCTCCCTTCCACAAACCATATGGAAAGAGAGGTTTAAATGTATAAATTATCATTTATCATCATCATCATCATCATCATTATCATCATCTTCATCATCATCATCATCGTCATCATCATCATCATCATCATCAGCATCATCATCATTCATCATTATCACTCATCATTCATCATCATTGATCATCCCACTCTTATTTACCTTTAATATCCTTCATCATCCCTCGTCATCCCTAATGACTTATCATTGGACCTCACCATCCCTCATCATCCCTATTCACTCCCTCATTGGTCCTCATTATTCCTCATCATCCCTAATCATTTCTTCGTCATCCATAATCATTCATAATCACTCCCTCAAAAACACTAATCATCCTTAATTTTCCCTAGTCACTCTCTCATCATGATTTATCATCACTAATCACTCTCTCAATGGACCATATTATCCCCAATCACATTATCATTGACCCTTAGCATCCCTAATAATTTTATATGACTCCCTCATTTCCCCTCATTACCCTAACCACTCCCTCATTAGCTCTTATCATCCCTTATCATCTATAGTCACTCCCATATTATCCCTCATTATCCTTCATAATCTATAATCACTCCCTAATTGACCCTCATCATCCTTAATCATCATTAATTATCCTTAATGACTCCCTCATTAATCTTCATCATCCATAATTATTCCTAGTCACTCTCTCATCCTCCCTCATCATCCATAATCATCCTTAATCACTACATCATCATCCCTTATTATGCCTAATCACACCCTAATTGACCCTCATCATATATAATCACTCCCTCACCATCCATAATTGTCTCTTATCATCCCTAGTCACTCCATAATAACTCATTCATCAACCCTCATCATCCCTCATTATTCTTAATCACTCCATTATTAGCCCTCAACATCCCTCATCATTCCTAATCACACTCTCATTATCCCTCGTTTTACCTCATCATCATTAATAATTATTTTCCTTATCTCTTTTTAATTTGGTAATATGAAGCCTTTAAGAAATACAGTAAGGTGTTTTATAACTCATTTTTCAATCTTAGTATTCATAAGTGATGGTTGGCCTGCAGTGGAATTAGTATATATGAGACTAGTAATTCTAGTAATCATATTATTATGACAAATGAAACCAAACCTAAAAATTTTCTATAATATCATAGATGGAAAAAAATTATTACCATGGGTAGAAGGTTTGTATTTTTACCATAAATTTTATCCCACTCTAGCATCTTAATCATTATCTTCATCTTCAAAAACAAAATCAATGATCAACTTACTTTTCATGAGGGTTTATAGTATAACATATCTTCCCTAGGTTACAGTGTGTATTTTTCAAATTTAGTAATGTGTTTCTCAAATCCACTTCTAAATATGAAAACCTTGAAATAGGACCTAGAGATATAATTTAAAATTCTAAAATATCAAAAATCTAATGTGTAATGATGGATGAATTCTTTCTATCCATGTAAAAATTTTAGTTGAGTATAATATACCCTATAATTTTAAAATCCACTCCTATCCTTTTGGGCCTTGTATAACCATATTTTCACATCTTAAGTTTATGATATTTGGAATAATTATAAAATTGATGGGAAAATAATAAAATAATACCAAATGTGTTTCAACCAATTCTATTAATATACCTAAATCAAAATAA
This sequence comes from Torreya grandis, assembly GCA_037957365.1. Classification (NCBI taxonomy): domain Eukaryota; kingdom Viridiplantae; phylum Streptophyta; class Pinopsida; order Cupressales; family Taxaceae; genus Torreya; species Torreya grandis. Next base: position 84,013 of record JARHVA010010769.1, on the reverse strand, counting down.
TGAAAAATAATAATTGAATATCAAAGTTATAAGTCTTTTTGAGAAGTATTTGAGAATTACTTTAAATAGGTTAAGAGACCCATTGGATCAACCTCTTTGTATGTGTTATTAATGAATTTGATAGAAATCATGAGTGAACACCATGAAAGGTAAAAAAAATTATTTATTGTATCTTAATTCTTCCTGTCAAACCCAAATATAAAATCCTATAAACATGAACATAAAAAATTGAGTGTAATAATAATAAAATATTTTTAATAAATGTAATTAATTTTGAATAAATTACCAGGGTATACTTTTCTAGTGGAGACAAATATTCTCAAGTAAATTAGCATGTCACAAAATAAATAAATTTGATAATTCCCCCTTTCTTAATTTTCAAACATCTTTTGATAATTAACCCTACCCTTTATCACTTGATTCGATAATTCCCCCTATACTAATTTTCAAACTTTATGACTCCCCCACTCTTTTCAATAAATGGTTTGAATATTCAATCAACTATTAGGTATTTAATATATGGCTTTGGTAAGATAAATATAGTAAGGATTAGATACAAGTATTCAAGATCAATATATGGCTCGGTTATTCAATTGGTCAAGGCATACTCAGTTAGGTAGGGCATACTCAATTAAGTTACCCAAGTAGGTAGGGAAATAATGATAGGTAAGTAGGGAAAAATCAAGTAGGTAATGTAGGTAGTTCATACTCAAGTACAAGATGGTAGGTAGGGAATTCTCAAGTAAAATAATGTAGGTAGGAAATAATCCATATCAATATATGTCTCAAGTATTTAGGTGGGAATACTAAATATCAAGATATGATTTAATTATTCAATTAGGTAGGGTATACTCAAGTAGCTAAACTAGTTAGGGAATACTAAAGTAGGTAGATAATCCTGAATGGTACACACACACACACACACACACACACACACACACACACACACACACACACACACACACAGAGACAGAGAGAGAGAGAGAGAGAGAGAGAGAGAGAGAGAGAGAGAGAGAGAGAGAGAGAGAGAGAGAGAGAGAGAGAGAGAGAGAGAGAGAGAGAGAGAGAGAGAGAGAGAGAGAGAGAATACATAACATGATCTAAAACTTAATTTATCATTCTATTTTCAAATCTTAAAATTCTAAAAAATAAGTATTGACCAAAATAGATTTTGAAAAACTAACTTCTAAACAGTAACTGTTATAACTCTGTAATCTATTTTAAAATATGCAAAGTGGCCCTAATTTTTCATATTTAGTAAAATAAATTTACAATATAGGAATTTAAAAAGTAATATAAAATTAAATTTAAATTTATACATATTAGATTTGAGAAGGGTATATGCCCTTTTAATATTTCTAAGATTTCACTTTTCTACTTTCCATCCAAATTTGGAATGATTTTATGCTTGGGGATCCAAACCTAGCCCAAAACCTATCATTGACCAACCCATATGATTTTTTATAAATTTAGGTGTCTTTTTCATATTTATAAACACATCTAATTGGTAAAATTTATTATTTAAATATATATTTGGGTTTGAAGAGGGGAAAGTGTAGTTTTTTAATATATAATTATTTTCAATGTTAAACTAATTTGTTTAATTATCACTTAATTTATACACAACATACCTCATTGTGGACTATATGCATATCCTTAAAAAAATTTATAACTTTATTATCATTAATCAAATGTTTATAAAACTTATACCTAACCAATCTGCACATCTTTGGATATACTTTTAAAAACATATTTTCATGAACTTAAGGTCAAAATTTTATGTCTGTACACTTATAGTTCCAGTTCTCTAGATATCATGACTTGTAAAATTATTTAAAACTCTATATATTTATTAATAATATATTTAAAAATGCATTTATTTATATTTGACATTTAATTTAGCCATATATGAAATTTCATGTAACAATTCATTCCTTTACTCAAAAACGTGTGTCCATACACATGCATCTCCTTATCTTTTCAACAACAAATTTCAAGCCAATATCATAAATGCATCAATTTCACATATTTTTATCATTTAGGTATTGAAAAAATATAAATATTTAGAAACTATATTTATAATTCCACAATTCATATTCTTATGTTATTATCAAATTCATTTTCCATGTTTCCCTAAAACTCTCTCAAAGTTCAATTATCATTATTTTTAGAATAAAAAGTAATGTTTATTTAATCCACTCCTTTTATCCCCCATTATATTTCATATAACCATGATCACTCACCACTATAAATATGTATCCCCATTTTAATCCAATAAACAAAACATTTGTTTTTACATTTTCATTACTCACAAATCTACTTAAGTCTAAATTTAGAGAATCCGTTATTCAGATATTGTATTTGAGGGAAAAATATTGTCTTTTGGTGTTCTTGAATGAAATAGGAGTATTAATTTATCCAACAGATTTATTTATCCTTTGTGATGCTTAAAACCACAAAATATATTTCAAAACATTATTTCCCAAGGTGGACACCAAGGATCAATAGTATTTGTTCAAGGTATGTATATTTTAACCCTAGATCTTTCATTTGATAGACATAATTTGTATAATTACTATTATGAATGAATGTATAAATCCTTGTTAGAATATCTTTTATAACTCCTAGATTTTTGTGTTTCTAGCTTGGAAATACTAGATCAGATAACTCTAATATTAGAAGACATAGTTAGGCTTATTGCATTATATTGATCTCCTAGGGGATTTAGAACAATGTCTATTGATGTTATGTCTTAAGTTCTCCTCTTGTTAGGTTTAAAAAATCAATTTATTCGTATCTCTATAGATAAATTATGAATCAAATGTACATGATTTAGATTCTATCGATTTGAATCTATTAGATAGGATAAGATATAGGTCAATCCTATCTAATTTCATACATTTTGGTGAACCTAAAGTGAACTAGCCATTATTTTTTATCTTTAAAAAAAATATATTAGTGAGAGTCGATGTAGTTTTATTAATCTATATTTTTGGTATACTTAATTGATGCAAAACGACCCAGTCTAGTTTTTGTATGTTTTTAGAAAACTATATTGCCATTGGTTGATATAATTTTATTCCTACATCTTAATTGATCAAGATATATCAGTGTAGGTCAATACAATATTACACTCAAATCTACATTATCTTCTTCACTTCACTAACTATATCAACCAAGTATAATTTATTATGATTTAATAGGTTATCTTATACCAAAATATGACAACCCAATCCAATATAGTTTTTTTTATTCAATCAACTTTATTAAGAAAATTGATTTACATCTGTACCTATATTTTTATTTTTTTTTAAATTTATTTTAATCATATAACTATAAATTCCTTTTCTAATTTAGTTTTAAATTCATTTGGTATCCATATCAAACTATATCAACCATGACTAATATAGTTTAATCTTTATAACAAAGTTTATTGAGCTTGTCTAACTTAGTTTATTATTTCAATTTTTAGATATATTTACATAGAATGTATCAACTAACATCGATACAGTTATATACTATGTGCATAAATAAATTAACATATGTCAATGTAGTTCTATGTGATTTCACCTTTTATGATAAGAAATGTAATTAAAATTTATTTTTAATAATTAATCAAACATTTCCTTTCAAATTAACTACCTATTTATTTCAATTCATTGAATGTTGTAAATTATTATTTTTTTTTTTGAATTTTTTTTCTCTTTTCTTGGATTTCACTAGATATTTTGTTCTAATAGTTTTCAAACTACATAGTAACCATCATGTATGGTTACATGTTATTTTGTTTACAATCCTTTTTTTATTTTTTATAGACAATATGGTGTGAGGGGTTTGATCCAATACTCATATCAATAGTACAATGCTAAACACAAATTTTAGTTTCCACGTGACTCATGGTATATTATAAATGCCTATGATTCCCTTTTTATAACCTTAAGAATCCAACCATTCTTCTGATTATGTATTACACTAGTTAGTGGTTACTATTAGGAAGTTAATCTCAAATTACCCTTAAAACCCAGTTTAGTGGACTATGGGAATGATACTTCCTCAATATTTAATGCTATAAAAATTTTGGCCTACATTATCCAAAAGCAAATAAAATATATTTAGAGCCTATAAATTAGTAAGAATATTTTACTACATCTATATGTTCGTAATTTAAGATAAATATTTAACAAAAATAGTTAAATTTTCAATTTTGTATTTATTATTGTATTCTATATTATAGACTATATAGGCTAATGTTTATGTACTTTTGTGTTGTGTTTTATAACTAAACTTAATAATAAAATTATAGATGTATGTTTGTGAACAAAATACATTGACCAAGTTAAATATAGTCTACTAATTTTACTTTCCATCTACCTCTATTTCTCATAATGTACCATCTAAGAGAGATACATTTTATTTATAATTTTATTAAATTTTATTTCTATCTAACTACATTGACCAAGATTGATATAATATTATCTCTACCTCTCAATCTATGTAAATATGTCGATAAGGATTTATATTATTGTACGTGTATCTTTTAGTTCATGTAAGTACATCAACCATGGTCTATATGGTATAGTTTATGATCATTGTCTATGTTTATACTTTACTAGCTACATTAACTAGGGTCAATTGAGTGTATATTTTACATCATTGGAAGCATAACTACATCAACTAGTACATTTTTTCATCATTATTTCTTCTTTTTTATTTTCTAAAGTTATACCATCTAGGATCAATGTATTCTATGTTTCACATTTTTATCTATATAAATACATATACCATAGTTTGTATAATACATTTTTTTATTTATTGTGTTGGATGATATAGTATTCATTTCAAGCCTCTATCATGCAATATATATTTTATGATTATGAACAAAGAACACCACATGATCTGATGGATTTGACTAACTCTCATTAAGGTCCTTAATATTTTTTTAATATTATTAATAATTAAAATAAAATTAATAATCATGTAACTATTAGAAAAAATAATTATAATTAACTCTTTACCTTACAACATCTAGTTCCTTTTAATTATCCTCCCTACATGCACATGGTTGAGGATGATATTAACCTAAAATATAATACTGAAATGATACTTTTTATCATTGAAACCCTTTAACATAGGGGAAAGGATCTTTCAATCATTATAATTTCATGATGTAACCCCACATAGGATGTCCTGTTTCACCTACACATATCATTTTGACAAGGTTTTCAACAAGTCAATATACAACTTTTTACCTTCTTTCCTCTTTCACCAATATAGGTATAGCCACTATTATTGTAGGTGTTTATTTTATTGGACCTATTCAAAGTGATCATATTACTACTCTAATTAATTCTAACACTAGTGCATCTCAAGAAAATTCTAAGTCATTAAACTCTAAATAATAATCAAATCTTATTGCAAGCCATAAATAAAATGGCTAATTTTCAAACTAATAATGCCAACCAAATTAATTAAATCTAGAATAAGATTTTTTAATTATAATTTCATCCTCAAAAACCTAAATATGGAGTGAAAAATATAAATTCCCCACCATACCCCACTTCGAGATGCACAAGGTAATCATATTCCGCAAGCCCCACTTATTAATAAGGTCATCAAACATTTTCAAAATGAACCATTCTTCCCTCAAATTTAAAACATATACATAGTATATTGGCTAAGGGGGGATTGAGTCTTGAAAAGTATTGTATAACGTAAGTATATTCTAACTCTATATATTTCATTTGATAGATAAAAGTGGAATAATTACTAACTGGAATGATTGTATAGCTCATTATTTGAATATCCCCTACACATAAACATAGTGTGGCTAAAATGTTTTTCAATCATTCCATATCTCACATTAGGTGACCTAGGCATTAATTTTCCTATAAACGTCCCTCAGCCATTTTAGTTTGTCTTTAACCATCCCCTTATTTATGTTTATAGATTGGCAATACTAGATTGGATTAATTCCAATATTAGAAAACCTAGTTAGGGTAATTTCATTATATTTATGTCCTAAAGGGTTTGGACCCTTGTATGTTATTTTTGTTTCATAATTCTCCCCTTTATAGGTTTAATATATCCATGTGGTCATGTCCTAATACATTAAGTATCAATGGATTTCATTTTATATACCTTCTCCAAGTCTGAATCTCTTAGATAGGATAAGTTATAGGTTAATCATATCTCATCACATACATTTTACTGAATTGAATATGAACTAACCATTTATTTTTCTCTATTATAAAAATATATTATCACAAGTTTATATAATTTTGTTATTTTATGTTTTTAGTACACTACATCAATGTGGCTTTATCCGGTCTAATTTTTTTATGTTTTAAAAAGACTATCAATGTGATTTGATACCATTTTATTTATATTTATTATTCCATTAGTTTATATAGACATAATTACATATAATCTTGCACTTAGACCTACATTATTTTCTCTACTTAGTTATCTCTTATCTATTTTATTTACCAAATTATCTCCTATATAACTATATTGAGCTATTCTTATATAATTTCATTTACTATTTTTTTAAATCAACTTTATTAATTAACTCAATTTAATTTTTTTTATAAATTCATTTTATTTCCATATCAAAATATATCAACCCTATCTAATAGAGTGTGAATATATGTAAGGAACTTTATTGACCTTTTCCAATTTAGTTTACTCTTCCTATTTTTAATTATATTTACACATATTGTATCGATTAGCATTGATATAATTTTATACTATGTGAATAAATACATCGGCCTACATATATATAGTTAAGTTTGATTTACATTTTTAGGATAAGAAAACTAATTAACTTTTATTTTCTATTAGATTATTTGGTTGTATCAATCGCTCAATGACTTGAATGTTGGCTAGGTCCATGTGCAATCCTTATGTCTATTATGTATCCTAGATATTATATCTCTCACATATAAAATTAAAAAAATTCCAAGTTTTCATGTAATTTGTGTTTTCATAAAATTTTAATAATTTTGTCTATATGGTGAAAATGTCTATCCCATGAATTTTAAAGATTAAGATGTCATTAAGCTAGACTACAACAAAAGAAGTAGTGAATGGCCTAAGAATTTCATCCATCATATGTATCAATATAGTTGGTTAATAAGTGAAACCAAAAGTAATTACTAATCATTAAAACAAAACATATTTGTCCTTGAAGGTTTTATTCGTATATTTTTATATTCACATGAATATGATAATAGCCAGACATCAATCTTAGTGAACTATTTTTCACCATAGAGCTGGTCTAGTTGGTCAAAAATACATATAATAGTATCTTAAATCTTCAATGTTATACTTTTTAGATAATTTTAATCGATGAAAGTTTTCCATGTATCATATTTCTTTGGCATAGACATAATTTGGCTGTCACAAGGTGATGAATTAGGCCTAATATGTCCTTCCACAAGTCATGGATCTACCACTTAATTTACACATTCTCTATAAAGGACTTGTGATATAATAATAATTAATTGTGGGTAATATAGGGATTAAATCAATAGTGTGGTTCACCACACAATGCGTAGGCACTTCCTTTGGTAGTTAAAAAATATCTTTGTATTATGTCAACTTGACCTTAAACCTGAGGTTTCTAATGTCACTGATGGAGGGAATATGGTATAAATTGATTCCAAAATGAATTTATTACATCCAAATATTATTGGATAAAAATACCAAAATTCTCACTAGGTGTGATAATGTTTTTTCACTACTTTGTGCTATTGAGTGATAGCTTAGGGAAAAATTTTCATCTAAGGTATCTCTGATCACTAATACATATGACAAAATTTATAGGATTTTCATTATATACTAAATTTTTATTGTAAATATATGGTTAACCAATTAAAACATCACATACCTATAATAAAATAATGTCATAAAGATTTGTATCTTGAAAAGGCTTGGTGTTGTACACTAATTACAACTGTTGAATGACATGTTCCTCATAAATCATACTAAACCATCCAATGGAGTATGGTTGAGTGTGAGTAATCATTATAAATTTTAATATACAAACTAATTCAAGGGGGAATAAGTTCTTCTCAAATACATATTAACCAATGAAGTATATTGGTTGAGCATTGATCCACACTCGAGAATGGAAAAAAATTCCTACTTCCTCTATTTCTTCAAAGGTAGTAGAAAATATTTTGGTACCCCACCATGGTACTAGGATCAAAATCCATGGTCCTCTTACCTTTATCTAATTATGTTGTGTTTATACCTATTGAATCATATTTTTTAAAGAAGAGTCTTCCTATCATAAAATCCTTAATTGTAATGAATGTTAGAGTTGTGAACTAAACACCACTTTCCATTCTTCAACTAATTAGTCTGATCATTTTAAGATTATTACTTATTTTTTTAGGGTTTTTTAATTTATTTCCTAAATTGTAAATTTTATAGGAATATTTATTGTGTTGCTTGTTTTGAGACATTTAATCTTTTATCTTAATCTTATTCTTGGCATTTTATTTAAACATCTAAGAAAATGTATAGGATTCTCTAATTTAAGATTATTTTTATAAATACATAGGTGATTGTATATGTGGTATCAATATTGACCTATATTTTAAAATATTTTTTAATTAAAATATTGAGTCTTATGTTTGGACACCAATGTATGAAATGTATCTAGGAATTTTTACATAGATTATTTATTGCCTTATCGCTACATAAAAATCTTGATGTGTTGGTAATCATAGTTTTCAAAAGGATAATAGGTTTACTTTAGTGATTCTATTAATTCATTCCATGTGATTATATGTTTGAATAAATTAAATTTATCTTAATGATTTACATGCAAAGTTTAGTATTTTTCATACCATTTATTTATTGATAAATAAATTTTTAGAAGAGTGAATGTAATATTTTATTGGATGTAAAATTTATCAACCATGTAAAATAAATATATAATTTTAAGATAATTCAGATTAATATGAACCCACTTTTGAACTAATGTGGAATCTATCCTAGACACATTAGGAGGCTTGGGTCTCCCCCTAGCTTATAAAAGAGAAAAGAAGGTGAAGCTCACTAGGAAAACAAAAAGAACCAAACCAAAATAAGAAATGAAATTGAAAAGAGAAATAACTAAATTTGATTGGTGTGGGAATTATCTAGTTTTAACTGGGCCAAAAACAAACCTACACTTTTGGAGAAAGAGGACCACATCTCCCACCAAAAAGGTTATAACCCCAATGTCCAGAGAGAACCAACCAAGAAGGTAATCATCCAATCACCCTCATGTGGTAAAATAATATTCAAGGTCCCTAGAGGGTCCAAACCTAATCTAAATACAATACAAACTATTGTAATAATAAGATCATAGGGTTGTCTAATGGACCCCTATCTAATTTTTATAGCATTGAGAACCATAGGGTCTCCTTCTAAGCATTGCCTTTAAATAACCTTAAAATTGGGTCCAAGAGAGACCTCAAACCTTTCATACCAATAATTGTAATTACCATCCTAATATGTAGCTTGGTATCCATAGGGGAGTACTTAATATTGAAAAATTCAAAATCCTAAAAACAATGGGAGGCCCAAGTCTCTCATGAGAAATATAAGGGGATTCTAAATAAATCACTGGGGATAAATTCCATAGGGAGGTCCATGTCTCTGAGAACTATCTTTGTAGATAACATAACAAACCAACACACACCATAGAGAGAAAACAAGTAGGGTCTTGAGAGGGTCCCAAACCCTAAATATAATTTATTCATAGGACCTAGCATTCTTTTGGATCTATAGATCTAGGCTTCATTGAACAACTCAAGATCCATTAAGAAATAGTGAATCCAACTAGAGAAGGATTTCCACTAGGATCCATAGAACATTATGGAGAAATATTCTAGGGGGAATCCATGAAACTTTCCATCCTAAAAAGAAACCTCTTATTTCACTAAAAGTGGCATTCCTCATAGCCTCCATATTGTAATCTTCATTATTTAAAAAATGGGTCTTCATTTTAGGATTATCCTTGAATAATTTAGACTTATATTTCAAGATAATCTTTAATCCCTTCTCATAAATAACTTGGAAAAATCCCTTACCCCTAAGATCCAAAATATAATAGCTTAAGTCTAGATCCAAAGAGTGACATTCACTTCCTAAAGAAGGTTGAATGTTGAAATTAGAAAATCTTATCTTATCCATTCTATCAAATCTTAACACACTAGTCATTTTGATTGAATAATAAATAACATCATTAAACCTCCTTACACACCTAATATGCCCATCAAACCATTTACTAAACTAGATTAAATCAAAAAAGTGGAAACACATGAATGTGTCAATGAATCAAGATGTTGAGCATATAGAGCGAGTGAATCTTGAAAAAAAAAACTCCACAAATGAAAACGTAGTAGAAACCAAGATTGTAGTTAAGATGCATGGGGTCTAGTTGATCAGGAATATAAAGAATAACAATATAGAATACCATCTTGGGAAGTGATAAATAATATCCTTCCATGTGGTACTTAACCACTCTCAAAAGTGGCTTCTCCCAGGAAAGGATAAAAATTAGTCCCAAAAATTTGATCACCCAAGAGGAAACATAACAACCAAGGCTCTATAAACAGGTGTCAGATTAGTAAAATTATAATCCATCTAGGAGAACTCATCCTTGAATGGTTTATAAATGAGGCCAAATAAAACTTGTCATGGGATAGAGAGGAGTTGAGTCCATCAAGAAGACTGATTCCCCCTAAAATGAACCAAAATAGGCAGATCCTTAAAACACCTAACTGACTATATCTCTCATGATTCCTATAATCACCATCCACTAATAATTTCACCAAAATTATTTTACTATAATCATATCTATCAACCTTACCATCCTTTCTATTATTTCTAAACCCAAACATAAAAAGAGCCATAGGGTCCTAAGGTAGAGGGCATACCATTATTTCCTACCCCAAGTAAAAGAGTTCCCAGTACTTGATCCAAAAATGAGTTTTTCCATTGGAACATCTTACATGACCAATACCAACCTAAGCATCTCTTTTATCATCCAGATCTAGTCAATTTTCATCCCCTTCCTCTCCTTATGGACTTTCCCACATGACCAATTTAAAAATTCTTCCCTCCACTCCTCTCACCAATAATTGGATCTTTGGATATTGATTTTTTATCCTCTTCCTCAAAACCAAGTTCAGATAGTTATCTAATGCATATTAATATATTTTTCATTAAAATATAGGGATGTCTAGATTGACTTGTAACTTGTATGGTGTTTGACCAAATATCCCAATAGAATATGAGGTTTCAAAATCATTCTGATACTTTATAAGTATCAATAATTCATACACTATAATTTATCATTCATGGGAATTAATTTAATCCAAATATTTTTTGTTGTATTTGCAATTCACTCTATCATTTTTTGGAACATTTTTGAAGTTAGTGTCCTTGAATATTTATCTTTGATTTAAGGATGTAAATTAAATTATGATGAAGGGTCACTTGTATCGATATCTAACTTATTATAATCATACATTATATGAGTTGGAATATAAATATTTAAAAAAATAGATACATCACACTACTAGTCATAAATTATATGAAGTGTATTTGATATGATATCACTAGTCTGGGACCTAGAGTAGAACCTAATTAAATGTATTAATGTGGGTTTTGAATGTAATTAGATTTAGGAATTAAATAGAATATTATTTTTCAATGAATTCAAAAAACAAAGGAAAACAATAAATATTTAACAACTAATGTATAACTATAAAATGTATTTGTATCATGGTATCTTTTGTAAGCTATTTGAGAGATCAGATGTTTTATGTCTATGTACTTGCTAAATATATTATTATATATAAATATAATTTAAAATTAAGTAATTGTAAATTATTTTAAAATTAAAAAATATGAAGTATCAATTGAACCTTTACACTTGTTATTTCAAACTACTTCATAACCAAAGAGTGGAGTGATATTACTTATCTACCATTATATATGTGTTGAGTGCTATAGAAATTATATTATAGGATATGTGTAGCATCCATTCCTATATTTTTGTAATATAATACACATGTTATTAATGTTAGTAGAATCATTTATGTGTAATAGTGGTAATATTTAGTAAGGTCTAATGTCTCAGATCCTACTAGATCACTTTCGTGGAAACCATAAATTTTATTTTGAGTATAGTCCCTAACGGAAAGATTTTATTTATAATATATCTATGGAAATAAGGGGAAATTTTCATAAATGCCGTTTTATGTACATATTATCATGTTGTTGTGTTTCATCATATTGTCTCTTGATTATGTTGTGGTTAATATCACGTTGTGCAACTAATATTAATCTCATATAATGTTTAGTAGTAAGACTCATTTTCACTCAGTGAATTTACATAATCTTGTGTTCAATTGCATCTACTCTGATTTAGAGAGTCTTGGTGGACAATTATTTATGACCCTCCTTTTGGTGTGCAATAATATTATTTTTTACAATTATATTTTATGTGATTGTATTGACATTAAGTTTTAATCAAATTACTCTTGATATATTTAATTATTGGTTATATTAATTGATTATATTAAATAATTAATGATAATAAATTCATATTATGTTTTACATAGTTTTTTTTTTAAATGTATTCTCTCTTATTATTTTGACACGCTTATTATATAATCATAGATACTAAGGTCAGATATAATCATGAGGAAAATGTTATATAACTATATTAATTATAAAAATATGATCATGATTAGTGATGAACATAAGTTTTATTAATATGTTAGCAAACTATTATAGAATAACCACTAAATCTATTAAACTAGCTCATGATGATCGATGCAAGACTATTATAGTAGTTACAATATCATATCCACATGTTTTATTAGTATATAATCTAATAACATGTATAGATATTAATAGTATGTGTACTAATATGATTCTTGGGGAATAATAAAAGGCTTGAGATGTATAATTTTATGTTCTTAAGAAATCAATTTGCATATTATGAAGGATTCAAGACTAAAGTCTTCCTTTAATTGAAAAAGTGTCATTATTAAGAGATGAGAATAAGTATGTTCTATCAAATTGGAACCCTAATATGCATTATATTTACTATTTACAGGTGTCATTTACTATATAATATCGGTATCATACTAAGAGGAATATAATATTCTACCAAACATATGGGAATCTTAATTAGAAGATGATTAGATGATTTATATAGCAGATGGGCACCCTACTGAGTTATAATTCTCAATATATGGTTATAATTCTTGGTATTTGGTATATTAACTCTATAATAATAATTAGGAGTCATAATAAGATGTATCTACCATCAATCGAGTAACAATGGATTGCATCATGGGTTGGTAAAAATTTATTTTGATGCATTGATTTTTTTATTATAATTTATATTACATAATCATGTTAGCAAGTGAATAGAGTTTTAATATCAAATGATAAGGGAAGATTTATGAATCATTTATGATACTAAAATGCCTTTTTGATAAATTAATGATTAAAAATTTATTCTATGGTATTATATTATATCACCCACTAATCATGTATAAAAACTTTTACTTATTATAGTTTGTATGTTTATTTTGATTTACTAATGAAATGTAAACAAAATAAACTATTCAAATGATGGATTATATTACATAATATATAGAACCTAAGTATCAAATATATAATTTTTAATGAATTATAAAAATTAAATTTTGAATAAAGTAAATTAACTTAGCTCAATCATGATATGTGCTAACTATGCATGATGACTCCTAATGAGAAAATGGTTGGAATGATCCGTGAATCATGTTCTATCCAAAAGTATAATTTTATTATGTATTAGTAAAGGAGTGCAGTGGTTGGATAACATCAAAAATTATCCTTGTCTATTGAATATAGCCATACCTAACTTGACTGTGTAATTTAATTTTCTTTTTGAATTCTTGTGGCTATCTGAGATGGTTGACTGATTAGCTATAGAAGCTAATTTTATATGTGGAATACCTGTAATCACCAAACCCTAGTTATTGTACATAAACCAAATGAAGATAAAATACCAAAATTGGAGAATATTTTAAGGGAAATAGATGATATATCCTCATAAAACCTTTTGTAATTTGAGTGCTACCTACATAGCCCAAAAGTTCCTCAGGCTAGTGTATTTATCTGACCAAGGTGTATGTTTGGAATATTGGATACAAGATAATATGTTATTTTTCCTATGATTACACTTTACACAAGTTTGTAACTTATGTTTTCATCTTTTGAACATATATATAAATAATTAATTAAATGTAAATAGGTAAATGCAAACTTTGTATTGTTTTTGATAAACTAGATATCTATCCTTACATCCTAATAGGACACTCGATTATATATAACTCTTGAATTTTAATTTGGGGTATTATTGGTACATGAGGAGGTATAAATTAAAAATACTAATGGTAATAAAATAATCTAATAATGAAATATAAATTTCTAGAATTAAACATCAAATTAATATAAGTGCACACTTTGTAGATGGGGATGCAATGTGGCCCTATCTATGAAGTGTAGCCTTTCCCAAAAGACACAAAAAATGAAAATAAAGACCTATAATGAGATTAGGGACACCCAAAGTATATTTTAGAAATTGTGATAAAAATATAAAGTACATTAAGATATAAAATAAGAGATATAATCCCATTAACTTAAACATAAATGCAAATAAGCAATTCATTCAACATCAACATTATTAATAAGAAAGGTTGTATGAAAAAGTATAGTTTGGAAGATCATGTGTCAATGTTTAGTGTCTAAATTTTACCCTCATGTATTCTAGTGCTTATTAAACCAAAGGATAAATATATAAATGAGAATCAAGATGTAATTTGTCTTTTTGATGTGAATTATGATTTTGAAAGATGGTTCAGTGGAAAAAAAACTAAGATAATGTCATTTATTTCAAAATTAAAAAATTGATAGTTGAAATTTGAAATGTGAAAAGTGATTAAGGAAAGAGTAAACCTTAAATAATATGCTTAATGTGAAGACTGGTTTTCTTGTGATGTTGGGTTTATCATAAAAATATTCTTTAGGTCAATAAATGGCCAGAGTGGAGATAGGGTGATTTCAAAATTTTTAATAAGTAGTAGGAGTGGTAGACCATTGGGTGTTACTAGACCATTGTCATAACATCCTATAACTAAGAAAAAATTGAGTGATTAATTCTCAAAGAGTGAAGCCTTTTAATTGGATGTCAATATGCTTTCACTTGTGAAGAGCGGGGTGAGGAATAGTAAAGCATTAACAATCAAGTATCACTAAAAATTTAATGGGGGATGAAAGTTAATATAAAGGGTTAGAACCCCATATTTAAAAAGTGAATCCATAGACATTAAGTGTCATTATACTCTAACATGGTCTACTTGTAAGTTTACGAATCATAACACAAGATACGAACCTAATTCGATTGGCAACTTTATAGCTTTGAGAATTTTGAACTTAGAAAAATAAAATTTGAAACAATTTTCAATGTAGTAACATGAACATGAATGAATATCATGCCCCATATATCTATATGCCAATTGAATTTATAGCTATTTTTTAAATTTTAAATTATGTATCAAACAATTGTAGTACCATTTTTAAATTTTATAACATTGTAAATGGGAGGACACGAACTAGTATGATCCCCACTACATATTATATTTAATTTGATATTGTATTGATATACATTAAATTTTAAAAAGAGAGATAACATGAATGAGTTATGTTCCCACATGATTTTAAATACAATTTTAGTTATTTTCTTTTAGATTTAAATATGTTATTATTAGGAAACCAAACACTCTAAAGAAATAGAGTAAATAATAGAATACAATAACAAATATAATCAAATAGATAAAATACTCAACATGCATGAGACAAAACATAGTATTTACATGGTAAAACCTTGTCAAGCTAATGAACATCAATGGTGCAAGATATCAAGATTTTATTAATTCAAGATGCATATATTACATGTAAACTCTTTATGTATATTACATTCAAACTCCACAAAGATAAATATGCATAATTAAAAAATAACCACTAGGATTCCTCCTCCCAAAAATATAGTAAAAAATATAATTAGGACTTTCCTTATAAAAATAGAATCCATTAGAATTAATATTCCTAGAAATAGGGGTTTGACTCCTTGAATTTTTACTTCATCGCCCTCTACATCCCATAGAAATAATAGTGGAGGAGGGGTGGTGGCATTTCCCTACCCCCACCCCCTACTCCCAGCAAGGAGTGGGATATAAACCATGCCATAAAAGGATTAAAAAATTTAACTTTTATAAAAAGGATATAAACCATGCCATAAAAGGATATAAAAATGTTGAGTGTATGCCTTTTATAACATGTGTTACCTAATGTGTGAATATTATAAATATTTGATTAGATATGAATTTATCCTAGCCACCCGTGATTTTTAAGTGAAAGATAATATAACTAAATTATTTTCATAAAAAGGTAAAAATGATGTGAGTGAATAGCTTTCATTGATTGGATTAATATTATAAACAAATTGGGAGCTAAATTATAAGTGTTTTTTAAATGTTTTAATGATTACTAAAAGTGTTAGTATGTTGAAGGAGATATCATCAGGATTATAATGAATCTAAAGGGGAAAAATTGTTATAAGTAGTGCTTGAGATATTTCCATTCTAATTTTACAAATAGTGATCTGAATAGGTGAAATATGAGCATATATTTGACTTTAAGGGAGGCAAATCATAAAGAATATTATTTTCCAAATATTTTTAATTACTCATTTGCATTGTAAATTAGTATTATATATTTGAAAATTTATAAATTAAAAAATTCTAAATTCTAAAACAGAACACTTCGACCAATATTATTTGAAAAAATATAGACAATTTCCAAGATTAATGAGGATCCATATGGGTCAAATAATAATAGTGTGTCCCACTTTTTTTCATAAAGAGGTCACATACACTTAAAATATTTCCTAAAAATAGATTTAATTTGGGTCATTGATATTAATCAAACATATGTGTTATAGATTATATATACAAATTTATAGTGCATATGCATTTTTCTAAAAAATTAAAAAAATGTTATATATTTTTTAGGATTTACTTTTGAATTGTGTTTTTAAATATTTTGTCTACTCTACTAAGAGAGACACAATATTATTATTTGACCTATATATGTTGAGATATGAACACCATATTATTGATAAATTTTAATTAATAAAAAAATTATTATTATTTTGTTTTTAAATGATTTATGGAGTCCATAGGTATTGTGTTTCTATAAATGCTCTTATCTGGACTAGTGGTGTACTAATTTTGGGTCTTGAAGTATTTTTTTCTTTAAAACTTGATAAATCTAACCACATATACAATATTTTAAAAAAGTGTGGTGTTCTTCAAATAAAAATTTGAAAGACATGATAATTTTAAATAAATATTGTGGATAATTGTTGATTATTTTTTGTGATGGTATTTATCATTACAAGGATATCTTAAACCACATCAGTTCAATGTGGGAAAATTATAAAAACTTTGTGTGGGTTACCTTTGTCAACAAATGGGATGGAAATTAATGATTTTATAGCGTTAATATATCTATTTCATTTGGATTTAATTCCATATGTCATGAAAATGATGATGGCCTAGTTGAGCAATGAGACTTAATAATTTGTACATTTTGGTTACCCATATGGGAAATTATGGTCACATTTGAGAATGTTTTTCATTTACTAAAAATACTAATAGAGGGCACCCACTTAGTATAATATACTAAAATTAGTGTTGGTTATTCATGTGTGTGTGTGTGTGTGTGTGTGTGTGTGTGTGTGTATGTGTGTGTGTGTGTGTGTGTGTGTGTGTGTGAGAGAGAGAGAGAGAGAGAGAGAGAGAGAGAGAGAGAGAGAGAGAGAGAGAGAGAGAGAGAGAGAGAGAGAGAGAGAGAGAGAGAGAGAGAGAGAGAGAGAGTGACAACACATGATGAAGGGAGAGGGTATTCTACTAGGGATACTATGATTTTATTATTAGAAACTTTAGTTTAATATGTTCCATGAAAGTGGATTTTTTTTGGTAATAGTAGATACACTAATCATTATGGATGGTGGGGTATTTTATATTTCATACAACATGGTATCCATTAGTTTATTGTTAGGTGTATAAATAATAGTTACTTGACCAGTGCAAATGTCACTAGTTAGATAGGCCCATCCATAAATATATGTATGTAAATGAGTCAGTACCTGGTGTGTTATAATATTAACACCATGTATTTTTAGTGTATGATGGATTGATTTATAATAATGAATGTGATATTGAGGACCTACCATGGGTTCAAGGAATAGAAAGAGGATGTTTTGGTGTTTTAATGGATGAAGGTGAGTTGTTGGGTACATGACCATTTTTGAGGTGTAAATGAAATATTTTAAAATGAGGAGGTGAACCAGTAGTTTGTAGTAGTCCAAGTACTACCCTAAGCATTAGTTAAATAGTATTTTTGTTAGTTATAGATCTTATCTGATATACAGAGGGATCTCAACCTACTATGGAGGAACTACATCCATTACCTTCAAATGAGAGGGATCATGGTGTGGATGATATAGGTTTCACATATCAATATGTACAATTATTGGCCCAACATAAATGGTCATAATTATCTCTAATTATGGTATTAACATATAATAGTGTGAGAAAATGATCCTAGGGTTGTGTGTGTGTGTGTGTGTGTGTGTGTTATTTTTTAACATTTTTAAAATATCTTTATAATATTTTATTTGTTTAATGATATTATGTTTTTTGTTGATGTAGGATACGATGAGTATTGGTTTTTCATTATAGAGTCAACACTTCATGTGTTGACAAGAGATGTGAAAGATAATTTAATTCATGAGGTCCTTTTTGATATATTTGATTGGTTGGGGCCCAAATCCCCCTTGTTTTATAGAGATTCCATTATTATAGCTACAAAAATGTGTATTACTTATAATTTAGAGGAGATGAATACCTCTCTATTAGAAATAAGAGTGGAGATATGTGATTTAGTGGTTGAATGGGATCAACTTCAAGTTGATTTATCCTAATAGTATATTTACCCATATGCTATGTCATTAGAGTTGATCATGAGTATTTTAATAAGAATGTTCATATTTATGGGAAGCATATAGCTATTTGAGAGTAATATGAGGCTTATGAGGTTAATGAAAAGAGTTGATTGAGATATATTTATTGTGATAGTGGTGTTTCTTCCACCTCGTATTCACCATTGATAGATGATAGAGATGAGGATGTTCATACTAATTATGCATTTATTTCTCATGGACAGGGGTGAATTATTGATTAACATGTGTAGTTTATTATGTTTTGGATGTTTTCTTATTTATTTATAATTAATAAATTTATTTTTATGTATATATGAATCATGTTACATTGGTATGAATTGATAGGGATTATAACTAGTGCATTGCATCATTTTTTAATAAAAATAACATTATAAGATTAATAAATTTGCTAACTTGATGGGTAAAATAATGTAGAATAATAAGTTTATATATTATTTATTTCATGTGTAAGAGTAGATTCCTTATGTGTATATATTTCATTATTCTAATTTTTTATTTCTTCAATTTATGAATCCTTACTTTTGTAGGTGATTTATTTGTTACTTTTTTTTAAAATGTTGGGAAATAGAAACCATGTGTTAATAATTTTTGTTGATTATGTTTTTGATTTGGGAATAATTGTTGCTATTGTTAGCTTGATATTTGTCATTAATAAAATTTGTTAAAACTATTTTATCTTGTGTTGGATGATTTTTTAAAATATCATGCTTAATATTTGGATACTTTAGAGACACATATGGTGACTTGGATAGAATGATATCAATTACATTAAATATGATAATTCTTTTATTTTTAAGTTATTTTAAATTTTATTGTAACACATAGTAAATATTATTGTGATGTCCATTAATGCCTAGATAACTAGTAAATGTTTACCTCTTAATTTTTACAAATAATGAGGAGGGTGATAGTAATTGTAGAGTAATTTTATACATATTTTTTCTAATGATTTATTTAAAATATCATTTATGAAATAATTCAAATAAATGTTAAGTGGTTGCACTTTCCTTGATGTATAAGAATGATTATGATTAATATTTTCAAGAATAAATTATTTTCCTTTATGTAAATATTTAACATGTTTAATGGTAGATTTAATAGTATTTATTATATTATGAGAAATAATATGTGCATTTTTATTATGGATTTATTTAGCACACACATTTTCATAAGATGAGTTATGATTTAGTTTTCTTACTTTATTGGGAATATGTGTGTTTACATTAGATTGTGGGACTTTGTTACAATACTTTTTATTATTTAAATCAATGTCACTATCTATGTCATTTGATACTTGAACAATACCCATTGATTCCTGTAATAATACAACCTCATAATTAAGGTATAAAAATGGCTCACAACTATGATATAATAGCTTCACTTTCAATGGATAAATAATAAATCAATAGAAAATAAATTAGAATTATAAACTAGTTGATTGATTAATTGATGTATACAGGTCATAAATCTTTGAATATAATAGTGAAAATTTTCATATTTACCTTGATTTATAAAATATAATAACTCATAATTTACCCTCGATTCTTTAGTTTGATTAGATTGTATCAAGAAATCTTATTATATTTTTAGATAGGTACTTAAGGATCTATTATGGAAGGAATGAAACCAAAAAAATACATAATTGATGTAAAACTCAGAAGCTTTGGTTGAAATATAATTTAATAAACAATAAAAACATAATTTTAGATAATGTTATCTCTGAGAAGAGATGTTTTATTGCTCAAAATTGCAGATACAACATATGCCTATCTCTGAAAAGAGATGTCTGATTTCCATTTCAAGTTACATCTTAATTTATACACATTTTTAAGATAGGAGGATGATGTGTGAGATCACCAATATCAATTTATATTAAGTGGTTTTACTTCCATGATATACAATAATACATAATTCAAGGAATTATTATTTGTAGAAACTTACTATTTTTAGACTACACTACTAAAATTGAAATTGAAGGCACTTACATTTGGCTTTTTTGTGTTAAAACCCACCAAGTGGATCATTTTCCCATCTCATGATGTTACCCTCATTTTTATCTTTCCAACAGTTCAAACGGGGAGTCAAACAGAGTTATGATGCAAAATTTATGGCTCCCAAAAGTTCTACCACCAATTGGAACCGTCACTTGAATTATCACCTAAAATATTGCTTAGATCATTCCTCCCTCCTTGAGAAGCAATGATACCCATTTCATCAATATTTTTCATCAAGTGTGGAATTTTTATTTTGATTTTATTCTCGATGCATACTTGTAATAGACTGTGCTTTGTGGATCTATGTAGGGCCTGATTGTTCACCATTTCTATCTGAGCATCAGTTTATAGATGGAAGGCCATGAAAATCTTTAGCTTGGTATGTATTTTCTTATATTTTTTTGTTTTTTGTGTAGTTAGGGATACAATATCATCTCTTTTTGATTCCTATGGTTTGACCACCATGAGAACTATTTTTTTGGCACTAATGAGGGAGATAAATGTAAAAGGTGGTACCTCTTGTACCCTATAACATCATGTTCTAAGAGTGATGGTTATCCTTCAAGTTGTTGATTCATATATTCCATGTCAATCATACATGAATGGCCAAACAAAGAGTACAACGTAAACATCTAGATTGACCACATCACATAAGACCTCATATTGGAAAGGTTTTATTGCATATGAGAGAAGACATTGGTGGGTGACATGGAGGTTTCTCCCTAGACTCAACTATCCAATGTGGTATGTCTTTGGGTGAGGCTTCATGGAAAAAATTAGGATTTTCACAAAATTATCAAATATTAAATTCTTTTGACTCCCACTATCAAGAATGAAATATTGAGGCTTACCTTTCACCCATAACTTTGAGTGAAATAACTTTTCCTTGTCATCTAGCCTCTCCTCATGGGTCTGTGATGAAGAAATGATGGCATCAAGCTTAGCATATAAAATATTTTATTTATCCTGTTTTACTATAGGTTGTGTATGAGGTAGAGTACATGATGTTGAAGATTGTAACTCAAGAAGTAGGGACTTGATGGCTTGACATTCTTCTTTGGACTGCATTCTACATTTGTGGTAATCACACCATTTCCCAATCTTCCATTCCTTTTTATTCTAATTCTAGTCTCATGTTTGACCTTCTTTGTCACTTTTCCATTTTGAAGGCTGACTCTGCATATTCATTCTTCCAGGCTTCTACTCAATCTTCACTGTAAACTTGTATGCCTCATCGAGGGTTTCCAAATTGAAGAGTTCCATTTCCCCCCATATATACCATTGTAGTCCACCATGATATTTTAGAACCTTGTGTTTCTCACTTTCTTGGATTCCTAATCTCATAGATAGAGAATGAAAAATGTTAATGTAATTTTGAACAAACTATTCCTTACCTTGGTGAAATTGTTTCCACTCTATATACATATCATCATAAGCTCCAATGGGGTAGTATTCCTCTTTTATATCTTATATGAAATCATCCCAAGTAGGTTCTACCTCAATGCAAATATCATTCATACTGAATCTCTTCTTGTACACTTCCCACGAATTTTTGACAGGCAATGATGCTTTCAAAAGATCAAAAGTGATCTTCTCTTTATCGATGAATTTATTAAATAAAAAATATGAAGATAATTGATCCAACCAATTTTATACTACAGCATCATTGATTTTTCCTTGAAATGTATGGATATCAAATTTCACCTAAACCTTGAAGTGTGTTGGGGCACTAAAATGATGTGGGGCTATAGATGAGGAGCTAGAATTTCCCATCAAGATTTATTGGGGATAGTTTTGAAGCTTTGTTATTCTCTGTGCAATTTTTTTGTAGCCTGACCTCATCCTTGAGATCATACACTCTCAAGACAAACCCATCTGATACCATTGATCCAAAACTCAAAATCTTTGGTTGAAATATAATTCAAGAAACAAGAAAAACACAATTGTAAATAATGTTATCTCTGAGAAGAGATGTTTTATTGCTCAAAATTATAGATACAACATATGTCTATCTCTAGAAAGAGATGTTTTATTTTGATTTTAGTTTGAATCTTCATTTATACAAATTTTTAAGGTAGGAGGATTTGGAAGGTCACCAATCTCAAGGGAGATTAAGTGGTTCAAATTTCACGATTACAACAATACAAAATTCAAGAAATTACTATTCTTAGAAACTTACTATTTTTAGACTGGACTATTAAAATTAAAATTTAGTGAACTTCCATTTGGTTTTTATGGGTAAAAACACATTTATTTTATCTTAGTGCCATCTCATGATGTTCCCCTCATTCTTATCTTTCCAACAGTTCAAATGGGGAGTCAAACAGAGCTATGGTGCAAAAGTAATGGCTCCCAAAAGTTTTTACACTAATTGGGGTAGAACCATCACCTAAATTGTCACCTAAAATATTACTCAGATCAATAACCTACTAAAATTTTAGGAAATAATTTTAATAGAATCGAACTACCATTGTAAATATGCATGTTTTCTTAGAATTATCTATGAAGTAGGTAAGGTTCCACACTTCTAAAAAAAGTAGAAAAGTGACTTTATGGGTACTTATAAGTTAAATGTGTGTATAAAATGTTCCACATAATAGGATTACTACATTGGATTCAAATCATGTGTGATATGCCATTCTCTCTATGGAAACATGATTTAATTGATCTCAAAAATTGCCTATCACATCCATTAAAGATATGACTTATTAATAAGGCATGTTGAGGTTATTAAAAGGTTCATTTGTGGGTTGAATTATATTGATAATTTTAGCCACTAGAACACTTTTATAATATAAGGTGGAAATATAGGCTCTTGTTTTGGATTGGGATATTCATTGGATATATATGAGTTACTTTTTTCTTTATGATTGATAAGATTGAAATAATTATCACTAGTAAGAGATGAATTATCTTGATATGGTAAATCTATTATAAGATTATGACATTGTTATGTAAGATTAGCATCATGTAAAGGCAAGCATGAGGATGCATGATGATCACTATCAAAGTACATGTGAAAATTAATATCATTACTTTGAATTATAACTTGGTATGTTATAATAGAAGAGGAAGGATTTTCATCCTCATTGATTGACAAGGGGAAAGAACTATAACATTTAGTATCAATATCGACTATGTGTAAATGAGAATAAATAACATCATTATTATTATCATTTGTTTTAAATTCAATGGAAGAAGAACAAGATATGTTTTTGTTAGAAAAATTATTATTATTTTTACATATTATATGTGTATATATTTTATAATTTATGAATTTATAAAGTGCATTAGTAATGAGGAAAGAGAATTATGGTGTGGGTGTTGGAATAATGCATATTTAAGCTTACCTAGGGTTAAAGGGTAAGTTATTTATTACCGAGGGTAAAATTTATTTACCTCGGTTAATTTATTTTATTGTTGAGAATTTCTCAACAATATATTTGTTCGTAGTATGAGAAAACAAATAGTTTGTTTTCTCTATTTTGTAATCATTACAAATAGTTTATTAACATGAAACAAACTATTTTTATTATAAATACTTTGCATTATATGAGAAATTAATGAGAGATTATTGAGAATATACAGAGAAGTTTGTGGATTATCACCTATTTTTTAGGTGTGACAAATTTATTTATTCTCTGGAAATATTTGCAGGTTATTTGTTGTGGGTTCTCTCTCCTGGATTGATCCTGTGGATCTTGTGTATCTCCTGCTCATTCCTTCATGGTATTAGAGCAAATGCAAATGCACCCTTAGGGTTGGTTCATAGTGATTTGATGACTTTTCCAACTCTTTCTTTTTCAGGGGCTAAATATGCACTCACATTCATTGATGATTTCACTCATAAAACTTGGGTATATTTTCTCAAGTTGAAAAGTGAATTTTTTGAAACTTTTAAGGCTTTCAAAGCCTTTGTTGAAAAACAATCATCTCTTCCTCTTAAGAAGATATGCACTGACAATGGGGGGGAATATGACAGTAATGTTTTCTATGATTTTTGTATTGAGCATGGGATACAACATCAGTTCACTGTACCACACACTCCTCAACAAAATGGTGTAGCAGAGAGGAAGAATTGAACATTGAAAGAGATAGCTAATTGTATGATTCACTCTAAAAATTTGGGTCCACAATATTGGGCTGAAGCTATAAATTGTGCAAACTACATTCAAAACCGTATGCCTCATAAAGCTATGCAAAATATGACACCAGAAGAAGCTTGGTCTGGGATCAAGTCTGATATTTCAGATTTTCACATCTTTGGGAGTCAAGCATGGGCATTCATTCCTGATGACAAACGTAAAGCATTAGAGAAGAAAAGCCAACCACTCATTTTTGTTGGTTATTGTGAAGATGTAAAAGCCTACCTTCTTTTTGATCCTATCACACATGATGTGTTTTTTTGATGAGATGTTCAGGTTGATGAGTTACCCACTCCACAGGAGTGTACATCTAGTTCTTCTTCTCCCCCTCCTTCTTCTACTGAGGATAGTGAGGATTTGCTTTCTATTGTTGATGATGATGATGATGATGTTGCACTTATTCAGCCACCACAACCATCTTCTTCACCACCTTTGCCTATGTGGGCAAAGAGCACTCTACAAGTAGTTGGTTCTTTTATTCGTGATCCATCTGATTCTCGTCGCACTCGCTCACAGACATCTGGTGTTGCTCTTTTGGGACAAGCTTACACAGATGATCCAGTGTTGTTTTCTAAGGCTAATGGTATACCCAAGTGGGATGTTGCTATGTATGATGAGTATTCTTCATTGATGAAGAATGGTACTTGGGATCTTGTCCCTCTTCCTAAGGGAAGAAAACTTGTAAAATGTAAATGGGTCTATAGGACCAAATATGTTGCAGATGGATCAGTAGATAAGTATAAAGCTAGATTAGTAGCTAAGGGTTTTTCACAGGTTGAAGGGGTTGATTACTCTAAGACCTTTGACCCTGTAGCTAAGATGGATTCTATTCGGCTTGTGCTCTCTCTTGCTGCTTCACATTCTTGGTCTATTTTTCAGATGGATGTGAAGAGTGCTTTCTTACATGGTGATCTCCATGAGGAGATCTATATGGAGCAGCCTCCAGGATTTGTGCAGGACTCATCCTTGGTTTTTAGACTCCGTCGTTCTCTTTATGGCCTCAAACAAGCTCCTAGAGCT
The DNA here is from genome assembly GCA_037957365.1 of Torreya grandis. Taxonomy (NCBI): domain Eukaryota; kingdom Viridiplantae; phylum Streptophyta; class Pinopsida; order Cupressales; family Taxaceae; genus Torreya; species Torreya grandis. The sequence goes on along the minus strand of JARHVA010010769.1, from coordinate 57,707 downwards.
TGGTATGAGAAGATGGATAGTTTTCTTTTGAGTTCTGGTTTTATTCATTGTGAGTCAGATCACAATGTATGTATCCTGAAGCAAGGTGAGGAGCTTGTATTTTTGGTTTTGTATGTTGATGATCTCATCCTCACTGGTAGTTCAGATTCCTTGATACATGACATCAAGGACAAGTTTGCAGATAGGTTTGATATGACAGATCTAGGACTTCTACATTATTTTCTTGGTCTTCAAGTTTTTTAGTCTTCTGAGGGCATTTCTATTGGACAACAGAAGTATGCGACAGATCTTCTTCATCGATTTGGCATGGTTGATTGTAAGCCTGCACCCACTCCATATCAGTTAGGTATTATGTTGTTTGCCACTTGTACGACTCCTCTTGTTGATTCCACTTTGTATAGGCAACTTGTAGGTAGTCTTTTATATCTAACTCATACCCGTCCTGACATCACATTTGCTGTGAACCTTGTCTCTCGGTTCTCACATGAGCCTCATGAGAGTCATTGGCAAGCAACCAAGCATATTTTGTGCTACATTCGGGGCACCACTCACTTTGGTATACATTACACACCACAGAGTTCTACACAGCTTGTTGGATACACTGACTCTGATTGGGCTGGTGATGTTGACACTCGCAAATCCACTTGTGGATTTGCTTTCACACTTGGTTCAGGTCCAGTTTCTTGGGCATGCAAAAATTAGACTGCTATTGCATTGTCCTCTACTGAGGCTGAGTATCGAGGTGTTGTCAAAGCTAGTCAGGAGATACTTTGGCTTCGACAGTTGCTTGGAGAGTTTGGCTTCACACAGCAGGGTCCTACTACTCTTTGGTGTGATAACCAAAGTGTGATTGCTATTTCACGCAATCCTATTGAGCATCAGCGGACAAAACACATTGAGATTAACATGCACTTCATTTGACATCTTATTCAGGATGGAGTTCTTTCTTTGGAGTTTGTGCCTACAGTTGAGCAGATTGCCGACATCTTCACTAAACCTTTGGCTTCTCCTCGTTATCTTTAGTTGCAAGCGATGCTTGGGGTGAAGGAAGTTGTCCTTGGGGGGGATTTCCCATGAAGTCCTTCCTTCCTTTATTTTTCATATATTTTGATTGGTTTGTACATGGGTACCTTATCAGGCCTAGTAGCCAAGACACATCCTTGTTTGTCATTCTCCCTATGTTTCGCTTAAGGGAGGGTGTTGGAATAATGCATATTTAAGCTTACCTAGGGTTAATGGGTAAGTTATTTATTACCGAGGGTAAAATTTATTTACCTCGATTAATTTATTTTATTGTTGAGAATTTCTCAACAATATATTTGTTCATAGTATGAGAAAACAAATAGTTTGTTTTCTCTATTTTGTAATCATTACAAATAGTTTGTTAACATGAAAAAAACTATTTATATTATAAATACTTTGTATTATATGAGAAATTAAGGAGAGATTATTGAGAATATATAGAGAAATTTGTGGATTATCACCTATTTTTTAGGTGTGACAAATTTATTTATTCTCTGGAAATATTTGCAGGTTATTTATTGTGGGTTCTCTCTCCTGGATTGATCCTGTGGATCCTGTGTATCTCCTGCTCATTCCTTCAGTGGAAGGATAATGTTCCTCTTATTAAATGTAAAGGCTAGATATTTATTTTTAGAATATAATTTTTAGCTTTATATTATTAATTAAGGAAGAAGTTAAATGAGGATATCAAATAGAATGTAAAGGTAAATACATAGTTGAATCTAAATATAAATACAAAGAATAATATAAAGTTGAAACCAAAAAATATTATAGAGGTGACTATGAAGATGAATAAAGAGGTGAACCTAAAGAGGAATCTATAAATGAATCCAAATATGAATACAGATGTGAAAATACTTCTATAGACGTAAGTTTTCAAGTTTCATCAACATAAATTGTGTATTCATTATTATATCATTGAAATAATAACCATCCACATATGCTTCTTATATAAGCTTTTATTTTTCAGAATTTGTTTATTAATGATTATAACTAAAAGGTGTAACATGAGTAGAGAATAATTGATCTAGAGAACTATCTTTAGAATATTTACTTTCACTCTCCATGATATATAGAATTAATTTGAATATAATAAATGTATAAAATGAAACACTTAGTGTTATCTAGGAATCCTAGATGTAAAAATGAAATCATGATTATGAATATAATACAAGAAAAATGAAAGGTATAAATGTGATCTAGGATAGGGTTTGAATGATTGTCTGGGATCTCAATTATACTTTATCATTTGTTTATTATTTTTAATCTAATATTTCAAATCACTAACTATGGAGTCTAAATCATGCATGTACCCAACTATCCCATTATAAAGGGTATGGTGAGATTAATTTACATAGGTGATATGTGTATTCAATCATAAATGTATCATGTCTATAAATCAATCCTAACTCAGAGAAGATAGAGCATACCTACACTTCAGATTGAAACTACATTTTTAAATCAAGATCATGACTAATATGGGGATATATTAGACCCAATTAAGGGATCATTTATCTGAATACACCATGATAAAGAGGGTTCCAAAGCCTCTAGTCTAACACAATTGCATAATAACCTTAAGGGGGTCCTAGGTTTTGATATTTCACCTATACTAATAATAAAAAAATTAAATATAATCTAGTGCTCACCAAAATATTGTGGCACAAAGTGGGGATTAGAAACAACAAAACTAAACATTCATAAAATGCATATACTCATGTCAATGTATAAAAAATCCTAATGCATGGAAAAAGTTAAAAATGCATCTATATTTAATCTTATAAAGGAAAAATAAAGTTTTAAATACTTAAGTTTGAAGACAAACCCACCGAGCCTCAATTTCATCCTTGGCCATAGTGTTTCTCAAGAGGTTGTTGTTTTATGTAAGGATGAGAAGGATAAATGATCTCTAGGCTAAAACCTATCAATGAATCCAAAAGACTTCTCCACAAGATAAGATCCATATATCCAAATAAAGTATAGAACCCTAAGCTTTGCTTCTCAATTAGAATGGTTAATAATCAGATGTTTGTTCACTCTTACTTCTTATTTCACTTCTTCTTATAAAATGGTGGAAATGAACTTGTATATATAGGTGGAGTTGACCCTAAAAATTTTCAAAAATCCAAAATGATAGGGTTGACCCAGTCAACCTAGCACAGTTTCAGACAATAATTCACTAGGTCATGAGCTAGGTTGGTCGAAGGTCAACTAGATCATAAGTGAAAAATACCCTAACACTTTATAGGTTCTAACTAGTCAACCTAGAATAATTGACTGACAAAAAGGGATTAAGGTGAGGAATAAGAGGGTAAAATGTAGGAAATACCTAGAATGGGTACAAAAGAGAAGAAAATTTTTAGGGTTAATGGTTATTAGGAGACAAGTGTGTAGATAAAAAGTGGTAAAAGGGACAAGAATCCTACAAAGCACCAATGGTCTGTCCACCCCTTTCTCAATGCACCCTTTAAGGAATGCACTCAGAGAGATTGAGGCTTGATGGGTTCCTACAAGATATAAGGTTATTATAGTTCATAAAATTTTGAAAATATTATGTGTATACATATGCCCCACTTGAAGCTCATCGCATGTCACATTATTGCAACATGGGATGCTACTTTAGGAATAAAACATGATAACACATAGTGTTGATGTTAAATAAGTAGTTAGTAGAAAATAAGATACATGAAGGGATAGAATTGAAAAATGAATACCTTTAATTACCTTAGTATTATAGGTAAAGAAGTAGATTGTGAGATAAGTGAAGGTGCCCAATGTGAATAACATTAGATGAACCTATAGAGATTAGTGAAAAAAGAGCAAAAATTTGAAATTTTTACAATAGAGGCATATAGTAGTGAAAAATGAGATATTAGAGACAAATATATGAGTATCTTAGGATAATTTGAAAATTATTAATGTGTAATGGAAGCTTAAAACATTGAAGGCAAATTAATGATAAAATTAAGGAAAATTAATGACAAATGATTATAGAACATAGTAAATTGCATTGGAAAGCATGTAAAACATAAATGGCTAAAATGAATGTAGAATATACTAATTCACATTGACAAGTGTGTAAAACATAAATGGAAAAATATAATGTAGAACATACTAAGTCAGATTGGGATGTATGTAAAATGTGAATGACAAATGAAATATTAATGTAAGACAAATCTAAAAAAAAATATGAAAGTAAATAACAAGAAACCTCATGTAAGATACACATGTTAAATCAAACATAAATAAAAATATAAATGACTGAAAATGAGATGTAATTCAAGATGTAAGGCAAACATGAAGAAGTCATACATAAAGATAAATGTATAATGATGTCAAATGTCATATATAAGATAAGTGTAGTCTATAAAAATAAAATGATAACATGATAGATAAATGAAAATCAAAAATATCTAAAGGATGAAAACTCAAACTTTAGTTCTTGTTCTGAGATGCAATGTAAGAAAATAAAAAAAACCTAATGACATGACTAGTATGACAATGAGAAGGTGTGGTATGAAAATGATGTAAGGGTTTTTGTGAGGAAGGCCTGGTCCTATCCAAGGTCTTCAAATGCAACTCACAAATTATAATCCACAAGGAATAATAAAGTAAATGTGATCAAGGATGTGATTAGATAAAATTAATATCCAACAAGGGAAATGTGAGGAAAATATGATGTAAATAAGGAATGTGAGTCATGACATGGGTGATGTGAACATCCTTACAAAGAATGAGACACACTAGGCAAGTGACAAAGACTAAGAACTATAAACACCAAGTACTTAGGACATTTTGAGTAATGAACACAAATTTTGGGATAAAAATTGAAGTATATATCTCATCCCATAAAGGCTATACGAATGAAAATTAAAATATACCTACCTTCCCACAACATGTTCCCCATTCTTCAAGACCCCTTATAGAGTCATTACTCTACTATGAATATTGGGTACTTCCATGAGAAAGTTGGTAGAACTAAAATATTTTTTAATCTACTAGCCTACCACACCCTAATGGACCTCGGCTTTATTATGAGGCCAACTACAGAGTTTGAGCATTGAATAGAAGAAGGAGATGTGCTATGAATCACATCTTTTAGTGTGATTTGACTTTTAATATTTTTATTATTGCCTTTGGTATTATTTCCTTTTATTTGTATTTTATGATTTATATTTTAACCTTTTTCATGTCTTTTTCTATTCCTTCTCCATACGGATTTAGAAAACCAAACATGGGTGTTAAATATGACAAACACAAATGATCTTACACTTGGTCACTAGAAAAAAGACCTAAAGACCAAGGTGTCTAAAGACACCTAAACTTGCCCACAAGTAAGTGTGTAATCTCAAAATTGACCTATCTGAGCCTCAAATGAAAATAAATAAGGGAAACAAGGGGATCATGAGATATTTATCTATGAAATAAGTGATACAATGATGAATATGCTCGTATTTGATCACAAAGAGGTAAAATAGTGATATGAAAGGGATGGAACTATGTTATGATAGTCATGTCCCTAGAAAAGTCATACTAACCTATAATATATCTATCAAAAACACCAATAAAAGTATTAGTCATCCCAAAAAGAGGTTTAAGTATATTTTAATGTGTTAATTTATGAGGAAGGCTAGGTCTTATCCATGGTCTTACACTATAAATCACAAGATGAACACCACTGAGGTGAGTTATAAATAATGGGAAAAAAATAATCATAAAGATACTAAGGTAGAGGATGATATAAAAAGACAAAAATGAAAACTAATGCTAAATGTAATATGTAGAAAACCAAAAAACCCAAGGTGAAAATGGTGCTAGTAAAGTATGACTAAAAGAAGTAAAGTGTACAAAAATAAAGAAACATGAGACAAAAATAACAAGAAAGATCTATATTAACATCTATATCAAAGATGATCATATGAAAGACATGTCTATAAGTCTCGAAAGGTTTCTTGAATCTAAATTTGGTTGTTATTATGTATTATAGAATAAGAGTGGGAATTATAAGATGCCCCAATGGGTAAATGGATATAGGAATTGGCATCATAATATGCCACAAATTTTGAAAGGACATGTATATGCACATCTTAAGATGCCCCAAAATGTGATTTGGAGTGAGGTAAAATTGAACCATTAAAATTATTTGCATTGGGTTGGTTCGTGCATTTGGAGATAGATAAATGTGTTGGTTTGTTATATTTTAAAGATGTTGAATGTGGCATATGATGTGTAGATAAAAGAATTAAAGGAGGTAAAATAAGACCATGTATAATATGCTTTGGAGTAGGTATTTAAACTAGGTACTCCTTTGGTTCATATGACTTAAGAAGTTGAGGTTCAATGCATGCAAAGATATGTTTAAAATTGTTCATGTTTGATATCCTTTCCCTATTAGTGTAGGAAGAAGGATCAACTCTGATTGAAACAAAATTAGCTGATGAGGTGTAAGTATGGGATATTTTTTGTTGATATTTAGGTAGTTGATGTTTATGTGATTGTGGTTCTTGTGAGTGAATTTGAGAAGCTTGAAAATAGTCTTGATAACATTATTTTTATAAAGTATAAAGATTGAAATGTGGACCAAGAAAGGAAGAAGGAAGAAATCAATGAAGATCATGACAAGACTCATGATAATGACCTATAGTAACATGCCACTGACAAAATTTATCAGGGTTGTACCATTTTGGAGGAGGGTTGGAAGGATCAAATCTCATGGGTTTAGAGGGTGGAAATTTCTTCTTAAGTTATTATATACTTAAAGGAGGGTGGTTTGGGTTAAAATTAGTTGAATTGGATGATACATTTTGAGGTTAGGGAGGCTTAAATGAATCAATGTTATGATAAAAGGATTGGAAAGGTTATTTAGTAGTTATTTGAGATGTTAAAAATTGAGTCATAAGAAATTCTTTCCTTTTTTCATTTTCTAAGGCTTCTTATAAAGTTTTAGGGAAAAATATTCAAAATTATTATTTAAGGGGAGCTTTAAGATCATTAACAAATAGTTTTAAAAGATTATCATCATTCATGTTATGGTCCAATTTATGAGTGAGAGACTTATACTGTTTGATGAAAGTATGAGTAAATTAATTAAGAAGTTGCTTGACATTGATGAAATGGCTAAGGTAATTTTTATCAAGGCCATCATGTTGGAATTCCTTCACTACATCATTGACTAAATCCTCTAGTTGTGAGATGTAATGTTTAGGAATTTGGTTGTACCATTCAAGTGCATCACCAACAAAATTTTTGGCTAAGATATTAGTGGTAGTAAAGGTGTTAATTTGGATCCATTCCTTATAGAGATTACCAAAATACTTAAGAAAGATATTAGGATACTTAGTCCCATTATATGTGATAATTGGATAAATTTTTTCAATATTTTTTATGCAATGAATGTGGATAAAGGTTCATTTTTAATATGTTGAAGCATTTTGTGATTAATTGAGGGTTGAGGGAAGATATTCCCATTGGCATCTCTAAGAGAAGCAGGGAAATTTTTTTGACTTGGTTGAGACATGATGAACTGAGGTGGTTGACTAGTCATGTGTAATAAATGTTGTTACATGTTCATCATTTGAGAGGTGTTAAAAGTTTGCATTATGTTCATTTGTTTTATGAATTGTGTAAGAAGTTGAGTTGTATTAATAGGTGGGTTGGTGTTTTTAGGAGGGGTATTAGTGTTGATAAGAGGGGGATTGTTAGTGTTAGTGGGAGGAGGATTATTTGTAGGTGAAGGATTCTGAAATTGGTATTAAGAGGAGGATTAGGATGAATAACCTCAACCACATTAAATTGGTGTAGTGATTGGTTTTGGATTATGATAAGATGAAGGAAGAAAGTGAATAGTTTCATATAAAGTAATGAAATAGGTGAGGTTATGACCTAAATCCTTGATTATAAAATATCTTTGACTAGGGGGAGGCTGAAAATATGTCATCATTATGAAATGAGACTAGATAACTACATAAGGAATATGTGAAAAATTAAAAAGATAGGAAGAGTACAAAGTTGATTGGGTCGACCTAGTATAGGAAATAGTGCCTAAAAAAATACATAGTCAATTGTGCTAACCTAGCAATCAAACAAGAAGCTAAAAAATTGTAAAGGGTTAATTGGGTTGACCTAGCACAATAGACAAGAGCTAGAAAAGTGTACAGGGTCAACTAGGTTGACCTATCATAGCAGATAGGAAAAAATAGATAGTTTGTAAGAGACCGTGTCAATAGAAATGACTATATACTAAAATAAGAAATATTTTACAAGTACTTGATAAAATAATAAATGAAATGAAACACACAATTAATTGGATCAAATGAGGTTGATCTAACTAAGGTACATAGTAAAAATCTTGCACCAATGTTGGCTAATGCATGTTTTTTCAATACAACATATAGTTTGAGCAAAGAGAATGCAATCAACTTGAAAAGTAAAAGCTAACTAAGTGGTCAACATAAATTTTGTTAGATTATTAAAATATAATTTTATATATGATAGGAAGTTGGATGTAAGTAAATAATTAGAAATCAATCTAAGGATGGTTTTACGAAGTTTAGACTAAAAGGGATCTGTATTGGTAATGGTACTAGCTTGGTATTGGGGCCTACACCCTCACTTCACACACCACACTGATAAGGGTTTTGTGTACTTATGCAAAATATACCATGAACAAAATTTTTACACTTGGCCATGAAACCAAGTTAGCTTCCCTCTTGGTGATTAAATTCAAGTAGGTAGGCCTTGGATAGACAATTGTTAAAAAACTTGTTAAGATTTTCTGATTTGGTTGTGTGTGCATAAAATAGAAAAAATTGAAACTAAATGGTATATTGAAAACCACATAATTAGACTATGTGATCTAATATAAGCATGAAAACAACAAGAAATGAAAGTGTGAGCTAATTACTAGCATATAAAGGTTAATTTTAACTTTAAAACATAGTATAGTATCAATTTAGTCAGTAGTGTATGTACAAAATACAAAATAGGGTCAACAATATCACCTCTATACTATATAAGTAAAGGTCTAAAAATGAACTACATCGACAGAGTCGACCTAGTTATCTATATAGCACACAGAATACAAAACTACATCAATAGGGCTGACCTAGTTGACTATAGAGGGGAAGTTTTAAAGACTATAAATTGTGAAAAACAAAACTATAAAAAATTCTATAAATGACAAGGAAGGATAGAAAGGAACCTTGGTGGGTTTGATTATGTAGATAAATGAGATTTTTATTGAATAACCTTACTTCACACTTGTAAATTCTATTAACTATGTCGATTGTATCAACCTAGTTTTGTAAAAACCTATTACTGAGTGCTTTAAATGTATAGGGTTGAATGGATTAACCTAGTATGTTGAATAGGTGCCTAAAAATGTACAGGGTTGATTGAGTTGACCTAGTAGTCTAAATTGAGTGTCTAAAAATCATAAGAACCAGTACTATGTTGATTGATTCTGTAGAATAGGAATTTGACTTAAGAGAGGATGGTTAGTATTGTGTTAGTTCCAAAATGAAATCAAATTGAAAAAAACACACTAACTAGAATAACATATTTAGGCCTAGTCACTGGGGGGAGCTTAGTGAGGAAATACCATTTGAAAAAATAACTATAAATAGAAAGGAGTGAAAAATATGAACACAAAACACAAATTTCTTACCAAATCCTTGATTGCTCCAAAAGGCTCCTTATTTGGCTTGCTCAACTTGTGATTCAAGAGATCTTCATCAATGAAGTGTGGCTACCTCCATCTCCTCTTCTCACCTTTGGATTGTGATGGTTTTGGCTCAATATTTTGGCATTATAACACTACATTAATATGTGATTTGAACCTATTTGGGCATGGTAACTTTGGCTTAAAAGATCTTAAAAATTAATAGGCAAGGCCTCCTATTTATAGATTTTTTTAAATGATCAGAATGAAATTGAACCATCCATATCATGATGAAAATGTCTGGATAAGAATCCATTCAATTCTGGAGGACAAATTCAATATATTTCCTCACAAATGTTTGGGATAGATAGGCATTAAACAGGCATGGAGGGCTTAATCTTGACATTTTATTTATTTATGGCCTTGGGATGTATTTTCAAGAAATGATGTCATTTGATGATTCAGTTATTCAATATCAATTTCTTAAAATAAATATTTGAAAATATTCATATAATTCTTAATTAGGCTCATGATTTAAATTTATTGTCTTTAAACATGATTTATCACTTTTGGGGTAAATCTTGGCCCTTAGTGCAAAAATTAATTAAATTGGTCATAATGTCATTATTAGCTCTAAATTTGACTAGATTGGAATTAGGATGTGATGTTAGATGTGTTGGATCCATTATCCCATTTAGGAAGTTTCTAACACAAAATAACAAATGCACATGTCTAGTGTAATAAATTTGCTAGAAAAGAGTAATCTAGAGCACCCAAGTGTACAAATGTCATTTTGAATTGAAATTATTTGATTAAATTTATCTATATCATAAATTTAATTACCCCATTTATTGATACTCTATCCAAAATCAACACTTGTATATGATAGGTTCACATCATTCAGCATGTTTTAGTGTTTTTAGGCCAAATTGTGATATTTTCTAGAAATTGGTCAAAAGTCTAGTTGAAGGTCATTGGTGCCCACTTTTAGGTGTATATAATTTGCCCATATTTGGGAAGGTATTGTAAACTATAAACATAGTAACATCTTATCAAATAATGAAAAGGTCCTGCATGCCTACAACTTCAACATAAATGGATGAACTATATGATTCCCCCTTAAGGGAATGATTGGTACAAGGAGGTCGACAAACAGTCCCTCAAAAGAAAGAAGAAAAATGAGGGGACAAAATATATGAAGATGATGGGGTGAGAACACAATTATTTTGAAAAATTAGTCAAAATCACTAATAATGAAAGTGGGACAATGTAAAATAGTTTTCCCTTAGGTGGTTATAATCATTGTATCCTTATAATGGCAATGTGGTATGATAACACAATGATTTTTCCAAAGGTGGTTACAATAATTGATAATATGGAGCTTCCGTAGTTAGGATAGACAAACAAGATAACAACATGCCCCTATTTGAGAAAAAAAAAGTAAATTTGGTGAGAACACAATGATTTGCCCAAAGGTAGTTATAATCATTGAGAAATTTAGGTGGGATGGTGTACAATGATTTTCCCATAGGAAATTATAATCATTACACCTTGATTATGGAAAACATGATTATTTGATTGATTGATGATGGAAAAAATGTTGTGGGTAACTTGATATGAGGGATAAAGATGAATTGAGATAACCTGCTAGTAGGGAGATGCTCATCTAAACTAACAAAGGTTAGAATTCTTTCATTGGTAATTACTCTCTTTAGGATATGATTGGGATGTCATTGATGCTAGTTTCAAGGAGATGTTGATGCCACCATTACTGAGTAGAATTCTTGAAGCTGATTTTATTGTATAACTTGGTGGGAAGCATCATGATATAAAACCATGAGTACTAGGCCAAAAGATGCATAAAGATTGACTTCTAGAATCCAATATTTAATGGAAAACATTGAACCAATGATAAAAACTATGATGACAATGTAAACATATGAATATGGATAGATTCAAGTGTAAATGCATAAAGAATCACCCAATGAATGAACATAGAATGAATCAAAGCAATAATACTAAAAGTAAATATATAAGTACACAAAAAATAAACAAAGAATCAAAAGAGAAAATAAAGACAAAAATATTTGTTAGTCCTAATGTTAGTATAAACAACATGAGTTATACTAGACAAACATTGCCCCTAGAAAATAGGTGACAACTTAACAAAAAAACATGACTAGGAGAATAAAATAAAAGGAAGGGGGTAATCGAGCTATCTCCATATGAACTAGGAATGTGGACACTAACTACATAGTTCCATGGATGTAATATCCAATAAAAACATTAGGTTGAATGTAGTTTTCTCAGGAAATAGGAAGAAAATGATATATGACGAAAATCAAACATAATAGATGTGATAGAAGAATAAGATTGGTCTCAAAAAATGATAAGTGCATGGGATAAAAGGCCAAAAAAGATGGGAAAATTAAGGAACAATTTATTTTATTATGACTTAGTAAGGGTTCTTAGAATCCTTAAGGCAAAGAAGTGGTCAATGTTTTCATTTTTTTAACAAGTTTACAAATATTTATACAATTTTGGGAGTATCTCAACTTGATCGAGAATGATGAGACACCAAATGGTCCAATATCAAAAAATTGTGAGAGAATTACTTAAGATGATTGTAAAATGGTGAGAGTGTGGCCTAGGTTTCTCACAAAATGGGAAGATTATGGCTTCGGTTTCTCACAAAATGGTAAGAGCATGGCTTAGGTTACTCAAAAAATGGTGAGAGCATGGTTAGGTTACTCATAGAATGGAAAAAGTGTGGCTTAGGTTTCTTACAAAATTGTGAGAGTGTGGCTTAAGATGACTAAGATAACCTCAATAGGTATCAAGAATTGTTTACATAGTCCCACCATAGGACCTTAAGTCACTATAGTTCTACCTTATAGTAGAATAATCTAATAAGAGTAGTAGTTAATTCAAAAAAAAAAGACATAGTTGGTATAAAGGCATAGTATGGCATAAGAATGGATAGTTGGTATGTCAAATCATGATAAGCAAGTGTTTCCCCTAGTTTTCCCATATGTGGTTATAAATAGGATATAACAACATGGGTTAATGATACTAATTTTCCCATAGGTGGTTATAATTAGTAACAAGACTAGTGAAACACTGATTTTCCCATAGGTGGTTATAATTAGTAACAAGACTGGAGAAACACTAATTTTCCCATAGGTGGTTATAATTAGGCACACTTGATAAAGATAACAAAATAAGAAATGAAATATGCAACTACCAAACTACTATCTTACTACTCCAAAATACTATCTATGTTTGGAATGCTGGAAAGAACTATTGAAAATGAATCTGAATCATTTTATTGAATGTGGTTATAGAATGAGTGGAATAGAACCAAGGTCATAGGACTAGGTAGGGAAGGATAGATGAACTTAGTTTATGGGAAATGTCTAGTAAAATAGATAGGTGATAGGAAAAATTGATAGGTTGGTAACATGATAGGATGGTAAAGATGGTATAGTATAAAGAATAATATTGATAAAATGATATAACTTGAAATGGTCCTTATAGATAATTATGAAGTCACTCAAGCATAATACCACTTGAGGTGGATAATGTTCATTAGATCATCAAGTTTGTTTTTGTTTGGTGTGTAATTCATGTATGCTTTTGTTCCATAGTTTTCCATAAATATGAAAGGACCAACCTAGTTGGGTTTGAACTTGCCTTTTATGTTTATTCTCAGACATGGTATTATTTTGGTTCTCCTTAAGGATAGGATCACCAAGTTAAAATTCTTTATGTTTCATGCACTATTTTTAGTGGCCTCAAATTTAATTTTGATATTCTTGAAGATAGTTCACTACATCCATGTGTTTCTCATCAAGTAACTCTAGTTCTTATAGACAAGTTACTCAATAGACATTGTCTTTTAGGACATAGTTGAAAGAGATATGTAGAGAAGGTAACTTGACCTCAATAGGAAAAATGGATTTTATACCATAAAAATTTGAATATGGAGTTAATCTTATGGGTGTGTGATGATTGGTATGGTGTGCCCAAAAGGTAAATAATATCTGAAGGTGTCAATCATGATTGACATCATTGGCAATATTTTTGAGAAACTTGATAATAGTTTTGTTAGATGCTTTGGCCTGAACATTACCTTAAGGGTAATATGCCATGGATAAATGTTGAGTCATGTTATATTTAGTACATAGCTTCTAGACATCCTTGGTCTTAAATTATCCTCAATTATCAGATATTATAATGGAGGGGAAACTATAGTGGTAAATGGGATGGTTGAAAATGAACTTGGAAATTTTCTTTTCAGTCACATAAGTGATGGGTATAGCTTCAACCCACTTAGTGAAATATTTGATGGTGGTAAGGATATGTCTATGGCTATCATATAGTGTGGGACTTATCATCCCAATGAGGTCAAGGGCCCATGTAACAAATGGATATGGTGTCAACATTGGTTTTAGAGTCTTCATTAGGGCATGAATCAAATTGGCATTCTGTTGGCACTTGTCACACTTGTTTACATATGTAGCTACATCTACATCCATTATGGGCCTATAGTCAATAGTACACAAAATATTTTTTGACATAACTACCCTAATGGTGTGGGCTCCACATATTCTTTTGTGAACTTTCCATAATGCTAGTGTAGATTATATCAAATTTAAACAATGAAGTAGAGTTCCATAAAAACTATGGTGGTAAATGGTTAATCCAAGTAAGGTATAATGAGTGGTTTGGTGGATGAATACTTTGGTTAGCTTTTAGGATAGGTCAGGTGTGATAACTTGGTCATGGAGGTAGTTCTAAAGGTCTGAGTGCCAGATAGAGCTAGGACCAATAATATCAAAAATCATTACAATGGTCAAAGGTTCATGAGCTAGTGCTAAAAAATTATCAACAAATAACTAATACTCTTTATCTATGTCTATTTCTCAAATTAGATATCAAATAGTGGTCATAGAATTTGTGGTTCTATTACTTTCCTTTAGTATATGTTCAAATTATATGTCAATAATCGGATGCTTAAGAGTGTCAACCATGGCCTTATATAGAACCATCTTTTCATCTTTGGTTTGAAAGTAGTCTATAACCTAATGATGATTAACTAAGAATCACCATAAACCTTGAGATGAGGTATGTTCCATTATACCACTTGGTGAAGCCCTGTAATAAGTGCTTCATATTCAGCCATGTTATTAATACAAGGAAAGCTGATCCTAAATGATTTAGGGATTTGATCTCCCTATGGTATAATAAATAAAAGGCCTACTCCTGATCCATATGATATGAATGATCCATAAAAATACAAATTCTAGGGATTTTCTTCAAGATCTATGTCAATGATGGCCATAATGGATTCATCAAGAAATTGGAATGTTAATGGCTCTATATCAATAAGGGGTGCTTTAGTAAGTTGATCTGTAAGAACTTGCCCTTTAATGGCTTTTTGGTTGATGTAATTGATGTCAAACTCACTGAGAAGCATGATCCATTTGGCCATGCATCCTTTTAAATCTATTTTAGATAGTATATACTTGAGTGGATATAATTTTGAAATAACCATGGTCTTATTATTTAACATGTAAAGGCATAATTTTTGAGCTATGAAGACTATGACTAAATAGGCTTTTTCTATGGGAATATAATTATGTCCATACATGACCAGTGTAAGTCTTAAATATTAAATGATATTCTATTTTCCATTATCATCATGTTGATCCAAAATTCCCCCATGTTATTATTAGTAGTGAATAGGAACAACAAGAATGGCTTTCTTGGCATAAGAGGCAACAAAATAGGTGGATTCACTAGATAGTTCTTTAGCTACTAAAAACTGATCTAGCAGTGATCATCCCAGTGAAATGTAACTCCCTTTTTCATAATATGTATAACAATATGGCATTTATTATCCAACTATGAAATAAATCATTGAATAGACTGGATCTTGCCCTGCGAACTATAGAGCTACTTCAAAGTAGTTGATAGTTTCAATGCTATTATGGCTTGGACTTTAGTTGGATCAATTTCAATGCCTCCATAACACATAATGAAGCCAAAAATATTTATTTATGTGACTCTAAAGACACACTTCTTAGAATTAAGTTTGACCTTATACTCATGTAGTCTTTTGAATATTCTATGTAGTATTGTTGTATGATCAACCCTAGTCTTTGATTTACCAAGAATGTCATCGACATAGTATTCAATAATGGAATGCATCATGTCATGAAATATGATGACCATGGCTCTCTGATAAGTGGCCCCTATATTCTTAATACCAAATGACATGACTTGGTAATAGAATGTTCCTCATGGAGTGGTGAACATTGTTTTATGTTGGTCTTCGGGTGATACCTTGATCTAGTTGTACCCAAAAATGTTGTCCATTATTGAAAACATTTCATAACCCATTTTGGAGTTGATTATCATGTCAAATTTTGGTAATGGAAGGTTTTCCTAAGCTCAATATTTATTCATATCATAAAAATTAGTACAAATTATGATTCCTTCTATCTTTTTTCTAACTAGCATAACATTGAAGATCCAATCTAAATAGTCAATCGATCAAATAAATCCTAATTCTAAGAGTTTTTCCAACTCTTTCTTCACTAATACATCAATGTGAGGGTGCATCGTGCATAGATTTTTTTTACTGGTTTCACATCAATATTGACCATAAGGTGGTGTAGAACCAAGGTGGGGTACAAACCTAACATGTCAAAATAGGCCCATGAAAATATATCTACAAATTCCCTCAATAGGTTTGTAAGGTCTTCATGTTCCTTCTTAGTAAGGGACATGCCTAGCTTGATCCATTTTGGGTTGTTTGAAAACTTGATGTTAACCTCCACTATATCTTCCACTAGAAAGGTCAAATCATATTCAAGGATAGTGGCCAATGATCTGAACTGATTGGCAACATTAGAGTCCTCTATTAGGACCAGCTCTTCAAGTTCCCCTAAGGATGATGAATCGTATCCCCCAATGGGAGATTTGGCCATGTAATAAAATGGTTAGAAATTCTTAAAGGATTTGATCAAAATATTTTTTTTCTTCAAAACTAAACTTAGACTCATAAACAATTTTGTCATTGGTGGTTTCCTAAACTATGCTTGAAGAAGGTTAAACATCCCCATCTAATGGCACATGAAATAGGTTTTCACCACTAGACTGGCCTTTTCTTTTACTTGTTCCCTAGTCAAAAGTGCCTCAAAGAGGTTTTCACTTTGGGACCTTAATGTTTTAGCTATTTACTTTTGGCTAAGACTTTTCACCTACTCTCCAAAATAGGCTTTAAGATCCAACTTTATTGAGAACCCTGATTTATGGTCCCCAATGAAACATTATCTCTAAGGCCCAAAAAATCATAGAAAGCCTCATCATTTTATAACTCATCAATTAATACATTGGACTCTTTTTGGTCTTAGTCTATTAGTTTGGGATAATATAATAGTAGTGGTTTATGGTGAATGACTGGTCTAAGGTTATAAAGGGAATGGGTGTAAAATAGGTTGGTCTCAACTAGATTATCAAAATAGCTATAATCAGACTCTACTTCACTATCAACATCTTCATCACTAGTTGATGTCCATGGAACATGAGTAAGGTATATGGGGTGAGCCCCAGGAAATATAAATCTAAGTCTATAGGGTCCTTTGTATTTGGTCATGGGAATTATTTCAAGTGCTCCTTATTGGTTTGGTCTTAGGTCTCTTCCTTCATAGTCATGATTCTTCATGATCCTATTGGGAATAAGATACTTTGTAATATCACAACAATCAGTCTACTTTTCATTGTTCAAGCATGATTCATCTCCCTTAAGAGGGTCCTTATCTAGGCCAAATGCTAGTACAAACATGATAAGTCATTTACCTTTGCTCTTTTGTTTCCAATATAGATGAAGTAGATTAGTTTTAAATCTTACAAAGGACTTTAGGTTCTGTAGAAGGTTTGTAATATGAAAATTATCATGGGTTAAATACTCTCATAAGCCATTAGATGAGATGGTATAATGGTTGGATATCTCCATAGGTAACATATGAGAAAGGGAATCAAGGGTATTAGGATCAATGTAGTTTTCCTCTGGTGAATCAAGGAGTATTTATTTTCCCTTATCTTGTTTAGCCACTAGATTCATTCCAAAATGATAGTTATAAATCTTGAAATTAGACTCTAAGTATTTACAGTGCTCATATGGATTTAAATTTCCTAGTATTCAAACTTCCATCCCCAAATGAGATAAATTGATACATTGGTGCAACATTGATGGGACTACACAAATTTCATGTAACCAAGGTCTTCCCAAAATCATATTATATGGCAAGTCAAGATCTAAGACATAAAAAAGTGTATCATGAGTCAAGGGCCTAATGATAATAGTAAAATAGATGGTTCTTTATGATTATCATAGGCTTTTATGGTTATTATCTTTACTTGAAGATCTACCATAGTGTAATCGAGAATCTTGATGAGATTTATAGACACTATGTTTAGACTTGATCCATTGTCTATAAGGACATAATTCACATTGTACTACTTTTTGAAAACTTCAATGTATAAGGGGGTATTATGTAGTAGGCCAAGGGATGACATATTGCTTTAGTTAAAAGTAACTTTTTGGGTTGGAACTAGGTGTCCAACCAAAGCTTGGAATGTGTCATGGGATATATCACTTGAAATAGTGGATTGGATGAGGAATTTGTTCAAAATATCCTTGTGGATTGTTGATATGTGCAACAAATATAAAATGGAGATTTATGTGGATGCCTTTTCTAATTGTTACACAATGTCAAATTTATTCTCTTAATCAATATTAAATGTCTTATTCTGAAGTTGAATGGCTAGTTGGTTGATGAGAGAAGTGGTAGATAGATGTTGGCCTAGGAGGGTAATCTCTAACTGTTGAGTTGTGATTTCATAATTGGGATTAAGCATAGGACCATGATTGATAAAAAATGTTGGTGATGGTGGAGGAATAGATAGGATAAGTCTCAGTTACTAGTGCACTTCTATATGGTCATAAGGCAATGATGAATTATCAATATAGGGTCCAAAATTAGTAATCCCTTTTTGCTAGTATGCTTAAATGTGGTCTCAAGTCAAGGAAAGATTATCAAAGTGATGGATTGGAATTATTTATTAAAGGTCTTGATGGATTAGTATTTGGTTTTAGACTAATGGAGATGGTGTTAACATGACGTCTTACAATATGGCCTACAACCCTATTTTAGTCATGTGCAACTACATGGTAGGTTTGTTAATTGTTGCCATTATAACCTTGGTTCTATCCATTGATTGGAAATTGTTAGTTCTATTGTTGGTGATTTTTTTAATTCTTTTATATTATCATTGGTTGTTAAAACCATTGTTTTTGGTGTTACACTTGCCATTTTTATTGTTGGTGTTGGTGTTGTGGTTAGTTATTATGTTGGGGAAAGGGGTTTTGATAGATTACAAGGGTCTGATTAGAAGTGGAAGCACCACAAACCAATGTTATCTCTCTATTTTCCAACATATTCTAAATCAAATTTTTAATTTGCACACAATGGTGCAAATTATGCCCATTAACTCAATGATATTCACATTTTTCATTTTGGTGGTACCAATTAGGAAAAAGGATGCCTTAAGGATAGTGTTTCGGTATAGGCCAGCTGATCAGATTAGCAATAGTGATCTTGCAAAACATAAACTCAATAGGCTCTCCAAGGTCACTAAAAACACGATGAGTAAGCAATGTTCTCCTTAGAGTAGGGGCTTGTAATGGTGAAGTTTGTTGTATTTATTACACAAGGCTAGGTTGTTGTGTTTGTTATGTTTGCTAAAAAGGTTATGGGTTAGGAATAATTTGCATATTCTATGTGGGTTGAGCATATGGTGTTTTCACTATTTTTACATGTCTTGACTTTGTTACTCCATTTACAACAACATTTTTTTATGATTGAATTACCTTGGTCTATTTTTATTATTGGCCTATGCCAGTTGTAACACTAGTGTTTAGAATTGGTGCTAGTGTTGTTAATTTCTTAAATTGGTACCTTGATATTGATTTTATTAATTAATATTTATTATCATTTTATCAATAAGGGCTCACTCAATCAAAAAACCTTTGGCAATGATCTCCTTAAAGGCATGCACACATTTTAGTTATAGATGATAGGATATCTCACTATGAAAATATTTAGCAAACACAATAGCTAATTATTTATCTATTAAACTATGGGTAAATTGACTTAAAAGGTTTCTCTATCACTATAGATTAATTTCAAAAATCTAACTATATTTTTGCTTGGTTTACATCAAGTTGACCAATGAAATTCCATGTTTGAGATTGTATGAAAAATGTTGCACAAACTTGTCTAAAAGGTCATCAAAATTTGATACTAAATTCTTGGGCAACTTTAAAAACCACTCCAAGGCTTATCTTGCTAGACTCCTTGGGAAAAACAATAAAAGGTAGATTTTGTTATATGCCACTAGTTAGGATGCAATAAAGAACTCAGGAGCCTTGGGGTCACCTTTTCCCTTGTATTTGTCAATTTTTTTTTGTTCATATCCTTTAGGAAATGGTATTTGGAAGTACTCCATGTTAAATGGATAAGAATAGACATCATCCAACTTAAAAGTTTTATTTTATTTCACATCTTGCATGGTATTAATTACATCCTTCATCTATTGTACTACTTGGGCTAAGAAACTAGAGGGAATATTGGGTTGAGGAAAAACATTGGCTTGGGTAGATGGTTGAACAGTCACAAGTGGATCACTTTGACTAGGGTATGATGAAGGTATTTTTTGGGCTATGTTAGTTTGGTTAGGGAATGGTCTAGGAATACACATGCATGGATTAGGATTTGATTATTAAATTTACATGTATTATAGTGAAATATTCTAGTTTAGGTTAAGTTAGTAGGTCTAAGTTTGGGTATTTTGAAGTTAGGATGGAGGGATATGGCTATACTTTGCCTATTAGGGTTGAAAAGGGACCTGTTACTGACTAATCAAACCTTATTATTGAGGGGTTACTAATGAACTAAGACCTTGTCATTGAACTAGTTGGACATTCTGCATAAAAGGCAAAAGCTACTTGATTGGTACTTGACGAACATTGAAACCTCTTTGTTTCATGAATCCCTATTAGAAAGTGGATACAAGATGGATATTTGGAACCTATATTTGACCAATATTTGTATTTTGTTTATTATACATCATTTAGCTTTGAATTGGCACATTAGTTTATGAGAAAAGAGGTGTGTTCATTAATACTTAACGAGGTAAAACATTGGTTGCCCCTATTGATGTGGAAATATATTTTACCTCTACTATATTGGTATATTGGATTGTGCCTATTGTTTTGGAATATTACTCATTATCTATTGAGTAAGATTTGTCACATTTTTTTGTGAAGGCATGACATTGGTCACTGGCTGATTACCTAATCATATTGGTTGAGCACTTGAAGAAGTAGTTGATTGAGGATTAGCGGTAGTAGTTGGTTGAGGTTGGGATGTAGAAACTCCTACTTCTTAATTTGTATAACCACTCTTAGTGTTAAGTAAAGGTACATTTATTTGTGTACTAGTTATTTCCATGGCTACACCACTTTGGTTTAGATTGGACATTTCTTGCACATTGTCACTACATTTTGCTCAATGTTCTATGTAGAAGTAGAAGACACTTCTTCAATGGTTAGCACATGAAACAAGTTATCAACTAAAGTTGTTTTCATGAAGGGGTCTACACCCTAATTTTCTTCACTAGTCAACTCTATTATAAATCCTATTGATGAAACTAAACCTATGAGAGGCCTATTTGATGTGTTCATCTGATTAAACTTTCATGCTAGGTTCAAGTATGCTTCGTATGGTGTCTAAATTTGTACAAAGTGATACTCTATGAGATCCTTTCCTTTGAAAATCATAATAGTGTCTTGATGTGTCATTTGGACTAGAGCTAAAGGGTTTCTAAAATAAGCTTGTTGATTATAAATTATGTTATGAGGCATTCTTACTAGGCTTGATAAATTCTGATATGGGAAGTCTATTAGAAACTTGGCCCCTACTTCTATAGCTCTAATAAAAAGTTCATCCTTATTTTCCAAAAATTGATGCTCAAAGATATAAATATCATATGTAAATGGTGAAGTAACATAATACAGTTATTGAGGAACTTGTTTCTCAACTATAGATACCAAAGCTAAATACTACTCTATTTTTCATGATCCTACTCTAAGTAAGGAGGAATTTTTATGAATTAATGATCCAATGGGTCTTATCTATGTGCCCTTGCTTGAGTGTTATATTATGGATAATCATCCATCTCATAAGCAACATTATATGCATAGGGGTCTTAAACCATCTCTTCCTATATGACTACATTAGTAAATATTAGATTGTACGTGAGGCCACTATGAGTATAGGAAGACATGTTGGGATCCATAGTAAATGTTTCATGACAAAAGGGAATAAAGTTATATAAACTTTAAAAATGAGATGTCTAAAAAGGATTTCAAACTTGGTCTAACTTGGTAAAAAGGATAGATATGTATATCTAAAAAGATTGATGTAATAACCTATGATAAAACAAACTAACATCAAGTATATAACATTACATGTCTCACACAAAAAGTTCAAGTATATGGACTAAATATTTAAATTCCAAATTCTAGATCAAAGTGTTTTGAATGAGTCTAATCTAAGAAAATAAAAGTTTTTAGGTCTTTTGACCCAACGTAGCATCAAAATCTAGGCTCAAAAAAATCATGTGATAGTACTTTTCACTAAATGACATCAAAATCTAGACTTTAGAATATGAGATATTTAATCTAATAGATTTGAAACAATTCTAACAAAACCTAGGCATTTGACTCTTTGACATAAACTTGATCAATAAGTATGAGGTATGAAATAAAAGACATTTGGAGATTTTTTTTTCAAAATAATGGCACAAACCAAATTCTTTTCACTAATAAGCTAGACAAAAGTGAATGATGTAGCCATACTAGACAAAGGCTCTCAAAGAAAACTTAAAATGGTTGAAACTTTGGAACAATTTTGACTCTATGCAAATAGGCCTATGAAACAAGTTTTAAAATAAATTTAGCATCATAACAATGCTAAAATGCTCAAAAAGTATGGTAAGTGCTTGCTTCAAGACTCTAAGGAAAAAATGGTTTCAACATAATTTTGGTAGCATAACACTACCCTCCTCAACTCAAATGATACCCACACACAAAGTTTGACAAATTTTTGAAGGCATAAGTTTGTTATCAAATGGACTCAAGACAAATGGGAAAACAGGATGGGTAGTACAAAATGTAGTCTGAGACTCAAAGTATGAGTAATATGTAAGATGATTTGAGTCCTAGCAAATGATGATAATGATGTTGAGTATAGAAACAACCCTTAATTCAAATTAGGAATTGAAATCAAGTTAAAACAAATAAAGTGCAAAGTGGTGAACCCAATTTAACACATTAACCTTTAAAACTTCAAAGAGTCCATTTTTGAATTTAAACTATCAATGAGGGACTTAAATAAAATGTGGAAAATGGTCTAGACTCAAATGGGAAGCATAATTGTGATAAACTGGGAGTTATGACAGAAAGTGTATGATGATGATTTTGAGCAAGGAAAAATATATTTTTCACTTGGATAACATAACACCTCCTTGATCAAAAAATTTCATGGATAATGTGTTTGGTTATGTAGTTTTTGTTAACACAAAGTTTTGACTCCACACAAAAACCATGTAATCTAAGATAGATACAAATTAACTAATTAATCATCTTAAATCCTAAACTCATAAGGTATGACAAAGTGCGGTTAACTAACTAACAAGTTTTCAAATGTTTCTAGATGGATCCCATGCACAAGACTTTCACATCAACATGCAAGATAAGTAACACATAATTTGGGTCCACAACACTTGGCTTGTTGTAAAAAGGTCTTACCATTTTTATAAACACTACATCTATCACTTGCTTAGTGTTGTGTGATGTCTAATATACTCATACGTCTCAGGCTTTGCCCCAATGCTAAGAGAATATTTAACTGCTCAAACCTCTAATCCTAGTGGGGTGATCCCAATTTATATACCCCCTCATGGAGAGGAGTTAAAGACAATGTTTGAATATTAATTCTTGGGTCAAGGCTTCCGTAAAAATCTTATGGGAGGTAATGAAGTTGCCCTCATAAGCCATGATGCAAAAAAATTTAAAAAACAAGTAAAAGAGCTTTAAAGGTTATTTCTAGGTCACCCAAGCCATGAGAGTCTTGGGGAGAGCCTTAAAAGCTTCTCTTTTACACCTTTAGACTAAAGCACTTTATAATGAAGTTGGTGATTTTAATCCCAAAAGTTCTCTAAAGGGGATAGATGGGAGAGCATACATGCACAACTCCATATTTTCTCAAACAAATCTAATCTACGTAGAAAATGATAACAACTTTGCAAAAACTTAAAATGTGTTAAACTTTAAGCACTAAACAAATTTTTTTGGTGATTTTCTTTATCCCCTTGGCTTTATTATGTAAAAAATTGTAAATATTGCACCAAAAAGACTATGTGAATCAGTAATCACCTAAGTTCATTTTAAGCCCAAAGTTTTAAGTGTGCATGATTTTAACCAAGTTCTTTTTTAAAACCCCAAATTGAAGTGTGTGATTAGTTAAAAACACCCAAATTAATCTTCCAAACTAGCCTTTTAACTTGTAAGAATAAGATTAGGATTCCTTGCTTTGAATCACTTTTCCAAATGAGACAAAAAAAACCTTGAAAAATGAGTTCTTAGGTTTCACATAGTCAATCCTACTATTCTACAGTACAATCCCACTACTAAGGTTGGCAATTTTGCCACTCATGATAAAAACACTATTTTTGACAAAAACATTGTTTTGGGAGATAAAAATGCTATTTTAGACAAAAATGCTATTCATGGTGATAAAAATGCTACGTAGGGCTACAAAAATGTTATTTTGGATAAAAACATGATTTATAGTGACAAAAACGCTATGCAGGGCTACACAAATGATATTCAAGCTGACAAAAATGTTATGCAAGTCTATAAAAACATTGTTCTAGATAATTTAGTTTAGGATTACAAAATATTTATCTTAGGAAACAAAATCATCATTCTAGGTAATGAAATCATTGTTCTAGGTAACAAAATCATTATTCTATGAAATCGTTCTTTCGAGTAATGATTTCAATATTCAAGTCAACAATTTCACTATACAGGGGTACAAAAATGCTATTTGGACAAAATCACAATTTTGGCTAACAAAAACACTATTTCAGACTATATGGCTATGTCAATAGTGGAATTGTAATAGAGAACAAAACCATGACTCATAGGGAAAAAAATGTGTTTTTCAAAAAAACTAGATTTTAGCTCAATGTTCTACTTTCTTTGCTTCCACACTCAAATATCCTACATAAAAGTGGTTAGTAGGTTATTTTTAGGTTTAAATTGACCAAATTTTTGAGGCTAGAGCCCCACTAGGTGTGCCATTATGTAGACTAGGAATTTGACTCAAGAGAGGATGGTTAGTATTGTGTTAATTCTAAAATGAAATCAAATTGAAAGAAAACTCACTAACTAGCATAACATCTCTAGGCCTAGTCACTAGGGGGAGATTAGTGAGGAAATGCCATTTTAAAACACAAATATAAATGGAAATAAGTGATAAATATAATCATAAAACACAAATTTCTTACCAAATCCTTGATTATTCCAAAAGGCTCCTTCTTTGTCGTGTTTGGCTTGTTCTTCAAGAGATCTTCATCAATGGAGTGTGGCTACCTCCATCTCCTCTTATCACCTTTGGATTATGATGGCTTTTTATCAATATTTATACATTATAACAGTACATCACGATGTGGTTTGAAGCTATTTGGGCATTGTAACTTTGGCTTAAAAGAGTTTAAAAATCAATAGGCAAGGTCACATATATTATAGATTTTTGTAAATGACTAGAATGAATCTAAACCATCCATATCAATATGAATATTTTTGGATAAGAATCTATTCAATTTTTTAGGTCAGATTCAATAATTACCTCACAAATATTTAGGATAGAAAGGCATTAAAAAGGCATGGAGGGCCCAATCCTGATATTTTATGCATTTATAGCCTAGGGATGTCTTTCCAAGAAATGATGTCATTTGATGATGTAGTTATTCAATATCAATTTCTAAAAATAAATATTAAAAAATCTCCATATAATTCTTAATTAGCTTTAAACATGATTTATCACTTTTGGGGTAAATCTTGGCCCTTGGTGCACAAATTAATCAAATTGGTCAGAATGTCATATTATTGGCTCAAAATTTGATTATATTAGAATTATGATGCAATGTTAGATGTATTGGATCTAGTATCCCATTCAAGATGGTATGAATAAAAAATAAAAAATGCATGTGTTTTGTGCAAAAAAATTGGTAGAAAAGAACAATCCAGAGCACCCAGGTGCAAAAATGTCATTTTGACTTGAAATGATTTGATCAAAGTAAGTTATTTCATAGATTAAATTTCCCCCTTTAATGATACTAAGGCCAAAATTGATACTTGTATATGATAGGTTCACATCATTTAGCATATTTTAGTGTTTTTAGGCTAAATTGTGATATTTTTAAAAAATTAGTCAAAATCCTAGTTAAAGGTCATTGGTGGCCACTTTTAGATTTTTACAGAGTCAAACTAGTAGCATAAACTTGATAAAAGAGACTAAAAAGATAGAATAAAGTCATATTGATGTGACTGTGTATTAAGCTTGTGCACAAAATTTAGTACTGTGTTAATACAATTGACCTAGAATCGTAAACATATGATGATAAAAATGATAAAATGATGAAATAAGTGAAAACCCTGTAAGGGTTAGGTTCACATCATGTTCACTAGAATGTATGCAATTAGAAATGCATCATGTCTATAAATCAATCCTAACTCAATGAAGATAGAGCATACCTACACTTCTAATTGAGAATACATTTGTTAAATTAGGTCATGACCAATATGGGGATATGCTAGACCCAATTAGGAGATCATTTATCATAATACACCATGCTAAGGAGGGTTCCACATCTTCAAGTCTAACACAATCATCTAATAATGCTAAGAGGGTCTAGTATTTTGATATTTCACCTATGCTAATAATAATAAATGTAAATCAAATCTAGTGCTCACAAAAGCTTATGGCACAAAGTGGGTTAGAAACAATAAAACTAAACATGCACAGAATACATATATTCACATCAATCTATACATAATCTTAATGCATCCAAGAGAAGCATAAATTCATATCTATCTACTCTTACAAATGAGAAACAAGTTAGGAATACTTGCCTTTGAAGACAAACTTGTCAAGCCTCAATCTTTCCCTTGGCCATGGTGCTTTACAAAAGGTTTTTGTGGTTTGAAAGGATGACAAGGATAAATCATCTCTAGGATACATAACCTATCAATTCATCCAAAATACTTCTCCATAAGATAAGATCCATATCTCCAAATAAAGTATGGAACCCTAAGCTTTGTTTCTCAAGTAGAATGGTCAATAAGCATATGTTCATTCGCTCTTACTTCTTCTTATAAAATGGTGGAAATAAACTTGTATATATAGGTGGATTTGACCCTAAACCTTTTGAAAAATATTGATCAATAATGTTGACCCATTTAACCTAGCAGAATTTCAAAAAACAATTCATTAGATCATGAGCTGGGTCAACGAAAGGTAAACTAGCTCATAAGTGAAAAATACATCAAAATTGTACAAGTTCAACCCAGTTGATGTAGCACATTCAACTAAAAAAGAGGGATTAAGGTGAAGAATGGGTAGATAAAATATAACTAATGCCTAAAATTGATACAATAAAGAAGAATAAGATTAGGGGTAATGGTTTTTAGGAGATAAGTGTGTAGATAACAAGTGGTAAAAGGGACACCAATGTTGTGAAGCATTAATGGTCTACCCACCCCTTTCCTGGTACACCCCTTAAGGCATACGCATAGAGAGATTGAGACTCTATGGGTTCTTACAAGATACAAAGTGTTAATAATCAATAAAAGTTTTAAAATATTATTTGTATAAAATATGTTCCGTTAAGGTTCACCATAAATCAAATTACTAAAGAGGCTTCCTACAGTATAGATAAGGGACCTATGCCTTTTTCAATATACTCTGAAGTACATGGAAAATAAAAATTATTTTTATTTTTATATAATAGATTGATTATTGACACAATATCGCTCACATCATGGTGTCCATAAAATAGATCACCACTTAGCCCATAATCATAGTCACAAAGTAGTTTTACAACTGCTCAAAAATGATTTCTAGAAACAATCATCAAACAACTATAAAATAAAAAGAGAAAATTAAATTTTAAATATTTTTGTGCATAAAGATCCAAAAAAATTCAACCCAATCTCAAATTTAAATTCTTAAGTGTCATATGTTATCAAAGGTGGTAAGACAATTTCTTTAATGTTGGATTAAATCTAAAGTCGAGATAGATTGAATCATTTTTTTGATTTGTATCCAATGTCAAATTTTAATTATTTTAATGTTAAGAATTTAAATATTTTTTTTATGAAAATTTTAGATAAAAATTAATAAAACAGCACGTAGTGTGAAAACAAAAATTAGGGGTTCACTAACATGTATATATGCTTGTTTTGATTTATCAATGAAATGTAATAAAAAGTAAAAAAATTAAATATTGATTTAGATTAGATGATAAATATAACCTAGATTTAAAATACAAAATTTATAATGAGCTATAAATAATATGTTTTTAAATAAATAAATGGACTTATCTCAATCTATTTTTTTTGTGAGTGTGCAGGATAATTTCTAATGATAAACTAGTTGGAATGATATGTCAATTGTGTTATGTCTAAAAGCATAAATTAGTTATGTACTAGGACATGATCACTCTAGGTGGGAAGGGTCACGCTATGGCATTTTTTATTTACTATGGTTAGGTAAATGTTGAGTGTGCAATGGACTTTTCTAAGTTCCTAAAACTATCATACATGGTATACTAATTGACTATGGCAACTAATTTGGCATGTGGAGGACATAAAATATAAAAACCCTAATTCCATGCACATAATCCAAATTCAAATAAAATTCCAAGGGGTGGAATTGGGCAAGCGGAATAATCAAGTTATCCTAAGAAAATAATGGAAAAAAAGAGGATAAACTTTTGGAGGCCATAACTTTTTATTTGTAGCTTTGTTTGATCTCATATTCATGCTAAACCAATCACCTTAAAAATTTTGGTGCATCCATAACTAGGCATATCTAGTTATAGATTTTTTTGATATTTTTGGATGTTATATGTGACCATGTAAGGGTTCAAAATTATAGTTTAATATTTATTCAATATTTTTCTATTTTCTTAAATTGTATATTTTTGTAACCATACTTAAACTTCATTTCATACTCATTTGATAGGTTAATTTTAGTTTTTAGTTTATTTTTGGATATTTTTATATATATGTGCACTTACATGAAAAACTACTAAAAGTAATAGTTGCTAAAATAGCAGGTCATGTTTTATTAATTTTTAGAGTTCCAAATTTTGTATGTCAACTCATATTTTGAGTTGAGGCTAACTTATCCATGGTTTGTCATTATTTGAATGATTCAACATGAATTTGTACATGTTATTTCTTCATAATATTTTCCTATTATTTTCTTATTTTGATAATATTTGGGTTCATTATTTAGTACCAAAGACATGGATGTGTAATAATTTAATTTTTTTGTTATTGTATATAGGTTTTCTAAAATGATTCATTTTTTTTCATGTAATAAAACCAATGATGCCACTAGAGTTGTAAAAATGTTTTTTAAGAATATTGTGAGATTGCATGGTGTTCTAAAAACCATTACATCACATATGGACATGAAATTTCTAAGTAATTTTTGGAGGAATTCATGGAGTAAAATGGGAAACAAGCTATAATTTAGTAATGCATACCACCCACAAATAAATAGACTGATAAAATTTATAAATAAGAGCTTAAGAATTTTTTTTTGATTCATATTTGAAGAGAAACCCAAGCAACGGGACTTGAATTTACCACAAGTTGAGTTTGCATATAATAGTTTAGTGAATAGATCAAAATAAAAATCAACATTCAAAATTGTTTATTAGAGAAATACTACGAGTTTTTTAGATTTGGTATAGTTACCAATTGTATAATGAGTTAGTTATGATATATAAACATTTTTAGAACATATACAAAAGTTTAAAAAAGTAAGAAAATTGTTTTAGGAAATTAATGAAACGTATAAAGTAGTAGCAGATGTTAGAATGAGGTCAAAACAATTTAGAGAAGGATATTTATTAATGTTTTACATGAGGAAAGAGAGATTCATGAAAGGCACATATAATAATTTGTAGTGTAATAAAATTTAAACATGAAGAATTGTGAAGAAAATCAATGATAATGCTTATGAGGTGAGTGTTATGACTCTAATACATACCCTTGAGTAGGTTATTCAATCCTTCTCACTAGGGTGAGAGCATAAAAAGACCTATAGGATATGGTAGGCCTAATCAATGAGATGAATTTATATATAGGGCTATCTACCTTGATGCTTCACCTTGAAACTACAACCAAGACTATTTATTGCAAGAGAAAAGGGTAGAGGGAAAGTAAATAAATAAGGAGGTGATGTAATAAAATAATATCCTCCACTTTCTTATACTACATTAAGGACATGAATAAAGATTTGAAATTGTTTTGATAACTCAATAAGAGTCTCTAAGAATAAGTATTTCAAAATGAATGTGAATATCAATATAATAAGCAAGAGGGGTTGATCAACAGGTCTCATAGGAGACCCTAATGAATCAGTCACCACACTTATCTAATGTAATACTATCTAACACACTCTATATGACCTACCAAGATGACTATGACCTAGAATAGGTAAGGAGAAAGGAAAAATGAAAGAGATATAAGACACTAATACTAACACTCATCAACTAACCATGAATATACACTAGTTTCAAAATTTAAAAATGTTATAAATTGGATTGTATTCATATCAAAGGCAAGTAAAAGTGTTTACATGAGTAGGGATTCACCATACTCAAGTTTAGGATCCATTTTAATGCGAAACAAGGTAGTACATATAAAAGAAAATCATAATGAGAGAGAAGATGGACGTTGGAGAAGCCCATGACAAGTTTCATCCCTTAAATCAATTATCATCCAACTGGAGGGTTAGAGTATAGTTTTATCACATTCCTCCACAAGTTTTTTTTATTTGATTATTCCTTCATTAAGGTGGTGTAGGATATCATCATTGTCCTCTATGACTCATACTGTCATTCAAAAAACTATCCATTCTTAGTTTAGGAGGAGTGACAAGTCTATGTTTCGAAACATGGCACTCTTGATCATGTTTCTTGGAGTCTTCCCATGCCATCATTATTAACTTCAAGGATTTTCTCATATTTATGGGAGTGATACATTAAACTTAATCTTCTTCATATTTAAAATAATTTGTACTTTCATTGTGTAAGCTTGGTTGATTCAAAAGAGGCCATCAAAGCAAGCCCATATCTTCATCCAAACTCTAGTCCTTGATTGAATGTTACAATCACATCTTTCTAACCTCATATAAGTTTATTAAAGGATCATGATATTCATGTTTAGCTTGCAGACCACCTTCAAGGAATGACATGTAGATGCATTTGGTCTCTCTAAGATCTTGATGACTTGTTTACTTGTTACAAGGTTTATTAATATTTTTGGGAGCCTATATCACTTGAACAATCCTATAGATATTTTAGGGAGACCACTAGACCTTTTCCTATGCTCAAAAAGTCCTCACAATTGATCAAGATGCTTTCACATAGCCAAATCCTTATAAATATGCCTAAAATTTCCACTTATAAACCATTTTGTGTACCTCTTCCTCTTCACACATGCCATAAAATAGCCCATTTAGGTTTCCATGGTATCCTCAAAGGTCACTTAGATCATATAAATTCCAAACCATTGTATTTTAGGTCATTTGAAGAGAAAATAGTAGGGTTTTAGGAGGGTTTAAGACATTTTTATTTCTTAATTATTGTTCATAAAATTGAGGGCCTAAAATTACTAAACAATGCTAAATTTTAGAAGTATGGGATCCATTAATAACACCTCTAATAACCATTTTCATCCATGCATGATCTCCTTGAATTTCTAAGCAGAAAAGTAGGCCTTCTCAAGCTCCTCACAAGGGAAAATAGTGTTTTAAGGTGGCTTATTTTCTTAGTGATTGTTCATAATATATAGTATCCTTGAGGAAAAACCAATGATATAATATTATAGTGTGAGAAAATATCTAACACATCTAATATCCATTCATTCCCATGCATTTCCTCCATGAATTTTTGAGCTTAGAAAGATAATTTCTCAGGTATTAAAGGACTATGTGATTGCATTTCAAGGCCTATCTTACATTTCTTTATGCAAAACCTATTCAATTTTTTTTTAATGATTTTTTAATGTTATTTGAGACTTAAAAAACATATCATGACATGTGTTAATGGTTATTCCAAATGTTTAACTCCTCAGACTCACTAAAACTTGTATTATCCTATTGTTAGGGCTTGTGGATAGTGTTTTATGAATAACCATGATGAAATTTATTTAAACCATTTTTATTTTTGAATAATTTATAGGATTTATATATTTATCAAAAATATTCTATCATTTTCAAAAGGCCAACTATGGAGACCATTTATGGTGGAGCCCACTTTTATAATGGAGGGGGACTCTATTGCCATGATGAGGAACAATTAGAGAGGTCCATCTGGTGGGTCCTTAGGACACCAAATGGAATGCCACCTCATTATTCTCATATTTTCCAAACCACTTTTACATTTTTAGTTTGATTTATGTCAACCTGAGACCGAACTCAAGATCAAGTCTAATTATCAACCTACACTATTTAGTGAAATGTTACCTTTATAGTACAAGACAACTCAAGTTCCAATTTGAGTTGGTGTAGCAACCAATAAAACTAGGATAGAGACCTAACATGAGTTTAATGGAGAATAACTTAGTTAAATCAAAGGTTCCACCCAACCAATGATCCAATTTCATCCATACATAGCAGGACATTTTAATTGGCTTGAGTAGAATAGCAAGATGTGTGGCCTGAGCCATGACTTAGGAGTAGTGGACAAGGATATTTAAATACTTTATGGTATTTACACTACACGAATGTGGGATGTAACATACCATAATATAATTTAAAATGATAGATAATTTTTAAACCTAGGAAAAGAATGAAATGGGAAAACACAAATGCATTTCAATTTATTGAAAAGTCATTGAACTGTGACTGGGTCGAGGGTGTAGAAGTTATATTTAGTAAGAGGTATTTCACCATGGAAGATATACATGGTTATTCTCTTCCATTTTTTAGGGTTTCAAGAATTTAGGCATATTTTTAAGAAGTGTATGCATCTATTTGTAAAGCCTTTTCTAGCTCTAGCGCATGGTACATCATGGCAGGCATGAAGACCAAACTAGTTATAATGTTTTTATTCTTTTTGAAGTCAAGTCTTTCAACCATGGTGAAAAATGTAGGAACATATAAAATATAAGCCAACCTAATCCAAGGTGGATGCTCTCTTTAATCTTTAAAGTCGCTCAAACTGAGATAAACATGATAGATATTATCTTTCCCCATTTTGAATGTAAGGGGAATGGAGACATTGATTTGGATAGTCGTTAAGTACATGATAAAGGGTTTTACTATATATTTCAAGGAAAATACAAACTAGAGCCTATGAGGATGATACATCATTTTATAATCCTCAAATGGAATAAGAATTTTGCCTATTAAACAATTCACTAGGCCATGGTGAATACATTCTAATTTTTAGGTACAATAAAACTGAGCCTAAAGATTGGAGATTGATGCATCTACATGTTATGGATTCTTAGGGTGATCTTCCATATGTAAAAATAATTCAATATGTTCATCTTATTTTTTATAATAGCCATACATTTATTATGAATGACTATAATTTTGTAGATACATATCTCGATGAGGTAAGAGATTATATATTTCATAGATATAGTGAAATCAAAATGTCTATTTGGCCATTGAGTTGTATGTGACTATGATGCATTGGCAAAAGACAAACTAATATATTTTTTGTTCATGTATCAATGTTGTAAAGCATAAAATCTGAGTCTATCATGGATGGCATATGGATTTAAAGATAAGAATCCCATATCCCAAACATAGTGCATTATTTTTTTAATTATTTCAAAGATCCCATAGCATATATAGGTAGGGCATCTATTCACCATTGAAATCGAGTTAGATAGTAAGTGATGAATACATAGTTACCTCATCCTGATGGTCACATTTTAATCCTATTTTAAGATCTGACCATGGAAGATTGATGCATGACTATACATGAAATAACTATAGTTTTGAGAGGTAACAAGCCTATATTATTATATGTTTTCTTCTATTTTTTTATAACCCATGGCTCTGGAAGAAATATTTGAGTAGTTTTTGTAAGAAGGTAACATGATTATTTTTTAAGGTATTATATCCCAGAACAAATGTATTATTAGGTTATTTATAAACATAGAGACTTGAGATATATTACATATTGATGCCTCTATCTGATAAGTCACGTGGCCATGGGGGATGAATGGATATATTTGCATGTTTTATTTTTAAGGAGTGATAGATCTATGAAGAAATAAAAGATACTCCTTACTATTATTATTACCATGTATTAGATTTTAAAAACACTATAATGGATAAACATGCCTAAAACATAGAGAAGAAGAAGAAGAAATGTTTCTGAGAAAGGAAAGACATTGGTTGATTGATTAAGAGTTTCCAATGTCAGATTTCAATATTACACTATAGGTTCTCATATTCCATTTGGATGTAAGTTGTAAAATGTTAATATTTTAATCCTTTATAATGGATCAATTAATAATTATGAACCTATAGATGTAGTCCAAATTTATTTTTAGTATCCATTTTAGAAACTATTTGTCTATTTTTTAGATCAAATTTTGTATTAAAGTAGGTGATTGCAAGACTTGCTTCAGTTATGATATACTTCACTTTGGAGTTTATTTTTAGATATTATATATTGATATTTTTATTCCATAACTTGATCATGTAATAATTCTAGTACAAATGGAAATTGGAAGGTGTTCCAATTCACTAGAAGAAGACAAGCTTCTAATACCCAAGGTTCTAGAACCACTAGCTCTATAGGATCAACATAGATGAAGAACATAGTACATGGTCACTTAAAGGTGTGAGAAAATGTTAAAAGGATCATTTTTTCTATCTTGGGAATCATTTAGATAAAATTCAAGGTATTTTAATCAATTCACATCCAAGAGGAATTAGTTGTATTTTTATTTCTAGTCTTACATAAAGGGCAGCTTGAGGTATGATTGTGGTTTGATTTCATATTGGTCTTGACACAATATTTTGGTCTTTGATAACCAATTATGTAGCCTTGATATTTCTAATTACTAATTATATTATGTATTATTATGTCATTCATGATAGGAACAAGTAAAAATACCAATTCCATGGTAAGATATGGAATGGCAACAAGGCATTATTCAGGTTATTAGATAAGTTTTTGCATTATGAGTTTTTAACTAGTTCATAGATTGTTATGTTTCACAAATTTGTTAAGAGTTTTAGGAAGTAAAAAATAAACTATTTATAATACCTAAAGTATTCTAGCTAGTACTCAATAGGTGCATTTCATAGTTCTCAAAGAGGTATGGGCTATTTTCAATGTAACTATGTTTGCACAATTTTGGTTTAAATCCAAATAAATTTTGTGTGGGTTGCTTTGGAATTAAAAAATACCTTTATGTGAAATTGTTTTTAAATCATTTTTATAATGCAAATGGTTCATATAACTCTCTTAAGTTAGATTTTTATAAAATATGAAACCCCATATTCAGCTAGGGAAACCATGAAGAGGGAATAGCCCTTATTAGTTTAAATGATTTACTTGAATAATTTTTCATAAGCATGACTATGGAATTACTTAGTATGATTTTAATCCATTCAACACATTAATTTCAAATAATTACTAACTATTGGATCTAGGTAAGGAATTTTTGATAAGGTTATATTTTGAATAATGTTATTGTTATCTCCTCTTATAATTTTTTGTTGTGATAGTTTTTTTGGAAACTAACTTATTTGGATGAGTTATGGAGATATTAATTAGGGAGTAGTTAGATGGTGAAGGAAACCTCAAGATATGTTTAAAATTATTGGTTTTCTCCTCACTTTTATATGATATTTTACTTACAGTTACTTGCAGTGTATGTGAGTTTGTAAAGAAGCTCTTATTATGAAAATTTTCCAAGTTGATATTGGAGTTTGATAGGTACAAGGAAAATATTTAATATTCAATTTTATAGACACAACATTTAACTATGTTATTTAAAATATGGTGATCACATCTATTTATCTTAATTATTATTTTAGTGTATTATACATTAGTGAACTTAGGATAGACAAATTCATTGCACATTTTTATACTTTGCATATATGTTTAAGTCCCACAGTATTATGGGAAATGTTTGTATTACAAACTTTTTATACATTCACATGTATGTTTCCATTCAAGTCATAGTGATGTACTTTATAAAGACCCATATATGGGTAAAATTTTTAAATGGAAGTATACATATGTTGTAGTTATTTGTAAATTCTATAGGTATATACAACATAATTTATTTTCCCTTGTGTGATGTTGATAACAAGGATAATACCTTAGCCTTTATGCAATGCAGGGGTTGAGATAATCCTTTAGATAGAAAAGGATTTACAAATATATGCATGTTATGTCATGGTATATCATGGTATGTGATGGTTGACATGAAAATGCTATGGAGAAACATGGCTGAAACATGGAGAATAAGAATAGATACTATTGACAAAGGAAAGACATGGATTGATTAATTTAGATTTTCCACTGTCATATTTCAACATTACATTATAGGATCTCATATTCCATTTAGATTTAAGTTGTAAAATTTTAATATTTTCATCCTTTATAATGGATCAGTTTGTAATTATGAACCTAGATATGTATCCTAAACGGGTTAACTTTGTTATCATATTGGTGTTGATTTTCTTTTTAGTTATTTCTAGGATTTAGTTGAACTTAGTTGTAAATGAATTAATATAATACTAGAATTAGTTATGTGAATTTAAAAATTAACACTAATCAAGATTTTTTATGGAGGAAATTAATTTACAAAAGTTTCTAAACATTCTTCATTCATTCTTAGAATATTGTACAACTAATTTATATTTTCACTTAAAGGGAATTTAGAGTTTCAGTATCTATTTTAGAAACTATTTATCTATTTTTCATATCATTGAATTGAATCTCAAACTTGTATATAAATTTTAAAAATTCTTATTAACCTCTTAAGATCTTTAATACCTCAAATTACCTCAATATTTTTCAAAATTTCTTGTAGGTGACTATTAGGCTTCTTGACTACAACCTTTTGAGAATGAACCATATTGAGTTGGTTTTGGTTTTTTATGTGATTATAATGTGAATATAATCTTTAATTACCATATTATCATCTTATAAAAACATATTTAATCCATTTTTAAATGCCTATGGGTGTTCCTTTTTAGAGTCTGCTTGTGAAAGGCCTATAGAGGTGCACATTAGGCCTATAACTCTCCTTCATGAAAAAAACATTAGTTAATTGATGTTTTCACTTAATATTAAAGATTAAAACATTTTATAAAATTATTATGGTCATATTAATTATAATAACCTTTATTTATCTTGTCATTAGATGTCAAAGGGCCCATTTTTAACTTTTAGAAGGTAGACCTTTAGGTGTATACAAATCAAGCAAGTTTTGATTAGAAGGACCTTATTATTTTTTTCCCTTGACTTGAATACTTTATCAAAAATTATTTAAAAAAATTATGAGTTAAAATATATCATATTTTCAATAGGAAACCAATCATATTTATTGGTTTCTTGAGAAGGTTGAACCCACAAGCAAAATTTCCCTTTTAGGCCTTTACACATATTAGACCATTTGTATCTTCT
Organism: Torreya grandis; assembly: GCA_037957365.1. NCBI lineage: Eukaryota > Viridiplantae > Streptophyta > Pinopsida > Cupressales > Taxaceae > Torreya > Torreya grandis. Next base: position 19,915 of record JARHVA010010769.1, on the reverse strand, counting down.
TGCATTATTTTAATCTGAGACTTGGGAATAATTAGTGATACCATTTTTAATTTTATACCCATGTTTCATTTTATCTCGTACATGTTTTTTACTAGCCAAGTTATCTTCAATAGTCTAATTGATCTTCATCATGCCTTCACAGTCATAATGGCCAATCTTGCATAAAAATTTGTAGGTTATCATTGATGTTTTGGGGTTTCATATAGGCTTGGGAACACTGTAGAGACTCTTTAATGTAATTTATACTCTTATTTCTCATGTATAAGATTTAAATTTCTCACATTTATCACAAAACCTCTAGTCTTTCTCCAAATCATACCATATAGGCTTAGATGTTATCTCTTCAAGATTGTACCCTTAATTTGGTGTAAGACATCTTGGAAGTGAATATGGTATTTAATGATGTTATAAGAGATGTTAGATGATGGTACACATGTGTAATAATTTTTTTTTATTTCATTTTAAGATCAAAACCATTTAATAGTACCATGTCTCGTAAAAAATAGTCAACTTCACCACCTTCAAACCTATAATTTCACATTTTTATTGATGTTTGGTATATTTGGGCTAATATATTACCTTAAAAATACATAATAAGGATAGATAATTCTAATTAAAATTTTCCCTAAATTTAAACAATCATTTTCATTCATGAAAACATCTTTTACCATCAGAAACCATGCCTATCATCTTCAAGAACAACAAAACATAACACTTTTATTATATTGGCTATGTACACATGCCAACTAATTGTGGAATATTATTTAATAGGACTATTATAACCCTTGAGGATATCCAAAATCAATCCATTTATATTAATAAACATTCAAATATGATGAGATAAGAAAAACCTTGCTTATGGAGTTTTAGGAGGGTTTTAGGTTGCTTATTTTGTTTATGATTGTTTATAAAGCATATCCTTTTAGACTAAGAACTAATACCTATGATTTAAATTTAATTATGGCTCCTATATAACCCAAATATCATTGGATATATCTATCTTTCCTCTTCATGAAATTAATGTTTGAAAATGACATTCACTAGCTTACAAAGATCTTGATGGAGGACATGAAACATTTTTGGTCTTATTTGGATCTGATAATGCTACCAAAAGCATCATTTGACCCTAAAAAATTATAAGTCCCTAACATCATCCATTTTTGACTTGAACTAACCATCCCCATATTGAAAAATTATTTTTTAATCCCTTGGCAAGTGTATTAGTATGTTTTATTTCACTTATTGTTTTATAATTTGACCTTAAAACATTATAGGGACATTTATAGGTTCCAAAAACTTATTTTTAATTGAAACTAACTTAGATGAAATTTTTTAAGGAATAAAACAACTTTTCATGGCTTCAAAACACATTAAAGACCTTAAAAGGCACTTGATCTTTCTAATTTTCAAAGGCAATCATTACCTTAATTTATTCAAAACTAAATTAACCTTTACTAAACATGAAATAATAATGTTTCCATATTACCATATCTTGTCTCTATAATATCTCATCCACCATAATGCATCATGTCACCTTGGAAGGTTAATACACCAATACTTTCCTATGGATAAACATACCTTAACCTTTGCTAAGTGACCTTAACTTTTGCTAAGATACCTTAATCTATCCAAAACTCAAAAATACCTTCATCAATGGGATTAATGACAAGAATAGGCTCTTGACTCACTCTCCTAGACCTTGAAATAGACCTTAAGATGAGCAAACACTTTACAAGACACCTTCTTACAACAGGGCATGACTTACAAGATAAAACAAAACCTATCAAAATATCATCAACAAAGTTAAAGGGGGTTTGACAATAAATTTTTGAAATTTAATTACTCATGGTATCTAATCTTGTCTAATATATTTAGTGACCTCTTAGGATTTCATGTTTGTTATGTATCTAGACTAGGAGGCTTCTTGACTTTTGTGATATGGGGTCATCTCAGCTCAAACCAAACTGAAATAGACCTTGACAACTGACCTACAAACCTCTTGAGAAGGATGAAAAATGGAATTCATTCAACACACATAACAAATAAAAACAAACACACCAATAAGACAACTAAAACAAACAAGACACACATTGTGATAAGGATCACTTAGATAAGACAAAATAAAAAACTACTACATAAAACTAACCTTTAAGATCTAATCCTCTTGGATCAAAATGAAAAAACTTTAATCCTTCTTTGTGTCAGCTTCTTTATTGACCACACCATGTTTATCTCGAATTCAATTGGATCAATAACAATAAATATGTTTATAATAAAGACAAATTCATCTTAAAATGAAAAAACTTATCACATACTAATCTATGTTGATGAGAGAATATTCCAATGTGATCACACTTTTATTCATGAAGGTAAAAAAAAAATCAACTTCTATTGGCTCTTTAAACTACACTTCTTTCTCACCTTGAAGAGAATCATCTCCATCATAGCTTGTTACATCATGAATTTGAACCTCTTGGTGATGACTTGAAGTACATGTTGGTTTGTTAGGAGATTTTCATTTCTTAACAACAACTTCATCTTGTCTTTCTAGAGGTGTTAACCTATCAAGCTCTTCAAATTCATTGAACATGTCCAAATAGGACTACCATATGTTATCAAGACCTTTTGGAACTTGTTCATGAGATTCAACAAGACTATCAACCATGATGTTATCCTAAATATCCTTCTCACTCATGTCTTCACCATGATAATTATCCAAAAATACCATATTAGCATTATCCTCATGGGATTTAGGTTTACTTTCCAAATTTGAGGAAAATGTTTCTAGTTCCTCCCAAAAGGAAACTTATTTTTTATCACTTGAAAGTATGTGAATTTATCTCTTTCTTACCATTATCTTTAGGCACAACAAGCTTTTCAAGCACTTCAAAATCCTCTATGGAATCATGATATAGCTAAAATTTTGCCTCTTCAATATGAAAGATGGAATTAAATTGCATTATTAAAAGCACTACCAGAGGTACTTATTTATACAACACTAAGTGAGATTAGATCTCCTAATTTGTAGAAGATTATGACTAATAATATAATAATCACACGTAGGAAATATCCCATCTAACTAATCTATGTCAATCAAAGGTGTAATACATTGAGATATTTACTATAATATGTTAGGATAAATTAATTATTCTAATATTTACCCCCTTAATTGATCATAGACTAAAGAGAATAAGAGAGAAATTTTGAATGCCTCAAACTTATCACATACAAGTGACTTCATTAAAACATATGCACATTGATCCAAAGTGGGTAAATATTTAAGTTGTGTGTTTTTTTTGTTAAATATGTTCATGTATGAATTTAATCTCAACTTCTATGAGCTTGGTTCTTTCATGAAACACTAGATTGTGAACAAGATGTTAAACACCCTAATTATCACAATTCAGAATTGTAGGTTGAGTCCATGGAACTCCAAGTTTTGAAATAATGTGATGTATCCATGTCACATCATAGATATGTCCTATTTCAATACAATATTTTTCCTCTATGGAAGATCTATAAACATAATTTTACTTCTTAATTCGCCATGAAATCATACCATATCTTAGAAAAGACATAAATCCAGAAGTGGGTTTCTTGTCATCAATAGAAGCTACATGATCTTCATATGTTTATCTTGACAAGAACTTATCATTATTTTTGTACTATAGTCCTTACTCAACTTTACCTTTGATGTATCTAAATGCTTTCTTTTTTTCTTTCCAATGTGTCACTTTTGGTTCTTTCATAAACTGAGAAATATAGATGATAACATAGCAAACATTTGGCCTAGTATATGTCAAGTAAGTGAGACTCCCAATCAACTATCGATAGATAGTTGAATTTACTTGTGGTGATGGATCTGTATAAGATAACCAAAGTCTTATCTCCATAGGTGTTGTAATAGGATTATAGTCTAACATCCTAAATTTCTCAAACAATGTTTTGGTATAATTCATCTATGAAATAAAAATGTAATGTTTCTTATATCATACATCCAAACAAAGATAATAGTGTAGTAGCCCTACATTTGTCATGTTGAATTATCTCTTGAGAGCATTCTTAGTTTCATCATTCATCTTCACTATGCTTCTAGTGATGACTAGATCATCCACATAAATAATCACTATAATAACCTCCCCCTCCATCTTGTTTGAGGTAGAGGTTAGGATCATACAAACTCCTATTGAATCCATGTTGTATGAGATGCTCATAAATATTGATGTACCAAGCTCAGGGAGCCTATTTTAACCCATAGATACACTTGATAAGCCTACACACTTTATGTTATTGATTAGGTTCCACAAATCCTTCAGGCTGAGTCATGTAGACTTCCTCTTTCAAATTTCCATTGAGAAATTCACTTTTTACATCTATTTGATGGACTTCCATCCAAACTATTTATCCATAGCAAAACCCATTATGATAGTCTTTACCTTAGTTGTGGAAGCAAAAGTCACCGCATAATCAATGCTTTATTTTTTAGGATACCCTTCTACAACAAGCCTTTCCTTGTACTTATCAATACTCTGATCTACTTTGTACATTGTCTAAAAGTCCAATTTTCATCCCATAGGCTTCTTCCCTGGAGGAAGATCAACAAGCTTCCAAGTGTTACTCTATATTATCGATTGATATTATGCATCCATGGCATCTTTCTAAGGTTTTGACTGTAGGGCTTATGTTACTATTGAGGGATCATAAGTTTCTTGAAAAAAACTCATAAGGGCCATATTAACATCTTATCAATCCATGTTTCAAGTCCTTGGTCTTGAATTAGATGTATCTAGTACTCCATTCAAGTTAGCATCTCATATAGTAATTGTATACCACTTGGGCATATGTTGTGTTGTAGGTGGTGGTATTAGAGATCCTATTTGACTATCTTCCTTTTTAATTTCACCATCATTATCTAAAAATGATTACAAGACTTTTGCCTATGAATAAAGTGGATTGATTCCACTCTTTTCATCAAACACTACACTCTACTGAATAGTACCTTCTTTGTTTCTGGATCAAGGAGCCTGTATGCCTTTGATTATGCATTGTAACCCATAAAAATATATTCCTTTGTTTTATTATCCAACTTCTTCCTTTTATTCTAAGGAACATGCATATATGCCTTGTAACTAAAAACTTGATGGTGAGTTACTTTTGGTTTATTCCCTATCCAAGCTTCACATGGTGTGACTCCATCAAGAGCTTTGGTGGGTGACCTTTTTAACAAGTAAACTACAGTGTGACAATATTTTTCCCAATATATATATTAGGAAATTTTACATCCTTAACTCTGTTACATCATTTTACAAATCCATTCTGCAAAGGTGAATATGGATCTATCAATTGCCAATTGATTCTATTTGCACTAAGATAGGATAATAATTCTTTACTGGTGTATTTCCCCTCCCCCCCATGATCTGAGTGGATGGTATTGATTTTCCCACCAGTTTCATTTTTGATATGACCTTAAATTATTTGAAGACTTGAAAATCTTTATCCTTAGTCTTTAATAAATATACCCACATTTCCTGTGAGTAATCATCAACAAAAATCTAAAAGTATTTGTACCCTTTAAGACTAAGAGCAAAATGTTCACAAAGATCAGTGGGTACCATGTCTAACTTACCAAGTGATGATACTCAATCTTTCAAAAGGGATCTCTTCTTTATTTTCTTTTTAAGAAACTAGTATATATATTAGAAGATTACTTGAGTTTGGTAAGACCATAAACCATATCCTATTTTCTCAATTGTACCAAATAACCATAACTCAAATGAACATATTTTATGTCATAAATTGCCTAGTTCTATATCTTTGCCCATAACTATTTGATAATTATTTTGAAAAAAATCAAGATGAAACATTTTGTCAATGTTGGAATCCTACGCAATAATTTTTAAATGCCTATATTTGTCTTTGATGAGGTAAAATTTTTGACCATTTTGGTGATGAAATTCAACCATGAGGTTATGGTCAAGTAACTATTTAATATATAACAATTTTTTTGTAAGTCTTGGAACATAGAGAACATTTGAAATGTTGAATTTTTTATTTCTAAGTTGAATTTTGATGTCACCACTGCCTTGTACAGTATATGAGGTATCATCTCCAGGTGATACATTACCTTTTGATTATGTTTTAGTCAATATAGAGACCATTCCTTTCTTACTATCATGTGTCTAGTTTCCCCTGAATCAACATACCAATTACACTTCGATGATTGGTAGAGTCATGTGTTTGATTAGCTAAACCATTTTCCTCATTTGAAGAATCATTATCTTCAAAAACATTTCCATGTTGTTTAGGCTTGGAATTTTTCTATTTACACTTGTTTTTTTATTGTGGTTGTTTCTTTTCTATTTGTGGTGATTTTTTGAAAGAGGGTTTCTTTCTTGATGAGCCCTTTTGAAATATGTTGTACCAACAATATTTTAAGTCATGTCCCTATCTTCCACAAATTTAACATGATTTAAAAGAATGTGAATTATTTCATTGTTAGTTTTGTCGATTATTCTAATTTAGAGATTGATTTGGACCCTTCATGGGTTTCTTCCCCTTTTGATTTGAAGTGAGTGCATGCTCATCATCTGCTTCCTCTAAATCATGGAAAGCTTATTCTTGTTTAAATAAGTTTACCAAAACCTCAAAGGTTGGTTTTTATATTGTGACATTCAAAGTGGTCATAAAGATCCTACATCTTTTTTGCCTTCTCAGGAGTCTTTTGTTCAGTTTACTAACATAATTCTTTATTAGTGGCCAATTTTTTTTTAGGATCTTCATGGTTATTTTAGGATATAAAAATATTTTTTGATCCTTAATAATGTAGAGATGACTTGGTGTCTATATCTTGGATCAAATTTTATGCAATAAATGGTTTTTTATTTTTCCATTTTATTACACAAGACTTATAACTATTGTTTGATTATGTCAGGCCTACTAGTGTAAATAGCTAGTGCAATCTGTAATTCATTTTTAACCTAAACAAACATGGACGGAGTGAATTTATATTCAATTTTTGTGGGGGTAATATAATGATGAAATTTTACAACTACACCTTTTATTAATGATGCATTCTATACTAAGTAAGAATGAAGTCAATATTTATTGTTGCTCAACTACATAAATTTTAGTTCTTTAACTCATTAGCCTTCTGATTTATTGGATTTTATATTGATGCATGCTTAGTATATTATTTATTTATTTATTACAATGACATATAAGAAGAATAAGATGACATGATTTATGGAGCTTGAAGGAGCTCTACTTGGGGTACTCATGTTGGGAGTAGTGTGTTGCTTTAGTCTGAAAACTTATAAGGTTATTGTGACATGCAATGGTTTAGGGGTGAAAGAAGAACTTTTGGGAATGTCTTATCCTAAAGTTACCCTTATCGTGGGATTGACTCTTGTGAAAGGGATAGCAGCCAAAGGAGCTGGTAAGTATTCCTAATCTATTATACTTTACATTTTACTATTTTTTTATGTGTCATATATATTGCTGTAATTTAAATTTAGCAAATCACCCTCATTTTCATAATGATATTTATACTTGATTTACATATTTATGTATCTCCCCTTTCCCCCATAAATTTGGGTGTATTTTTCAATATTTCTTGAATCATCTATATATTATATATGTTACAATCTCCTATTCTTGGCATTCTATATTTCAAAAGTTTAAGTTTTTTGTTTTTGTTATTGATACAGAAATCAGTCTAATTTATTTTGATATTTAGGTCAATCTTTCACGTTATTAGTGTCATGGCTTCCACACATGGTAGTTACATTCTTTCATCTTATAACTGACTTTGATTAGTTGCTAGGTGTGCCTAAAATCCCTTGTGGGGTAAGATTGCTCATAAGAAGCATTTTTAGTTTTTGTTTTAGAAAAATATAAAGGTATGATGATGGTTGAATTTGAAGGAGGATTATATTAGGTACAAATGAGATGGACAAAATCATGTTAAAATGAAATTTGAGAATGGTGATTAGTAGTTGACAAGATCCTGATGTTAAGTAAACTTATTCTTTTCCTTGATGTCAATCCTAATCTATTTGTTGAGTATATTATTGAACTAAAGATTTGTATTTTTTTTCCATATAACAACATAAAATTTTTTTGGTTTGATTCTTAGCATAATAATGAAGAATTTTGAATATGTTTTTTTTGCAAATTTATAGAGCTTGAGAAGATCTACAGTTTCTAAGAATGTAATAGTCCAATGGATCAAAATTTATGGTCCACATAAGTTACAATACATTTTCATATTTATGTTACTCCTATGAAATGGATATAGAATAGAAATCCTCTAGTAGAGGTCTATCGAGTGTCCTCTTTCTATTCATGCATGTTCTTTTCACACTTGATTTGACCTTTGAAGACCTTTTATACGTCCTCTACATCAAAAATTCTATTCATTACAAACTAATCATTTATGTCACTCAAAGAAAATGTCCATAACATCTGCATCATTTCCTTGAGATCTCTTTTATGTAACATCGCTACTTAAATTAAATAAAAACAAAATAATTAACACCCACAACTCAATTCAAAAAAATTGTCCATCTCTTGCAAAGGAATAAAAGATAATAAAAATGTGTTTCTGCTCTCTATGCAAGTGATAGAAAATATTTCATAATTTCAACTTTTCATAGCAAAATAAAGTCAGGATGGAAATATCAACAAAGTTTATGTTTGAACCAAGGTTTGAAAATAGAATCATATTAGGAGAAGATCCCACTGCTACAACATTTTGGACACACAAAGCATAAAGAACCTAGTTAGTATAATCACATTTAAACTAATGTTTCATACTTTAAGATGGGAATCTCGAGACAAATAATGAGTTTAAAGGTTTTTATTCAAATGTAAAATATATTTTAAACTTATTATCAAAGTGTATACCTATTGTTTAAAAAAAATTATTCTTTAAAAGATAAAATTGGGCAAGCTCTTGAAACCAAAATTTAAAAAATAATTCAAACCATCTAACTCTATCAAGAAGACTATGTTAAAGGAAGAGAGAAATATAAATAAACAATCGAATCTATATTTAAATAATTTCCAACCATCCCAAGGAGAGGATTTAGTATGAGAGGATTCTTACACTCAGTAGTTGATATTTCTTGATTCCAAAATTATTCACATTTTTAAAAATTACTCACAGGAAGCACTTTCAATTTTTGTTTTAGAACACTAGGCATTAATGAGATGTATAGCATCACGTTTAGATCAAATTTGAAAATGGTGATTATCATATAATAAGACCTTGATTTATGAATATAGTTCTAAAAAATTGAAATATGTCACAATGAAGACACTCAATCGAAACAAATAACTTGATAATTCTAGCAAAAGTAGAATACATTAGAATAGATATGGTCCAATTGTTTTTTGGTTAGCATACATGATTTAAAACAATTTTAAATATTTATATTATGGGGTAACATCACAATAAAAATAAGTGAAGTTGAGAAACTAAAGTATATCGTCTACTCCTCTTGATTAACTTTATAATGTTTTGATAATAAATCAATGTATTTCTAGGTCCAGTAAAATTATCAGTCTGTATTGTTGGGTATGTTTGGGCATTTAATCTTCTTTGTTTGGGGGGATTGAAATTGGAATTTTGAGATGTTGGATTTTCCATGCTACCAAGGGAATGGTCTACATGATAATGGAATCCTTAAGATGGAATAGTTGTAACTGAATTAACAAAATCTATTTGGGGTGAGAATCTTGATCATGTTGCGCTACTAAAAATTGGAGTAGCATCCAAAATAATTGTAGATTTATCATTCATGCCAACCATTACAATTTAAGGTAAGTTTTTTGATAATCAAATTAAATTGAAAAATGTGAAGGAAAGTTTGTAACAGAGTGTGATGATTGTAGGATGTGTACTGCATGACTATAATACAAAATTTAAACAACCAAATGAAGTTAAAATTATAATTTATACAATATATGCATGGGCCTAAAAACATTCGAATTACCCATTCTAATTAAACATCCCTATTATTTTCCCAAACCCACTAAAAGTCATATTTTCCTGAGTTTATCTTACTTATGTGGCCTGTAATTCATATAACATGAAATCATTAATTTAACACCCAATAACATATATTTTAAAAAGATGAAAGTATTGAGAAGAGTAAGAGAGGAATATTATAGTGAATTTGTTCATAGTTTTAGGATCAATTTCATTGTAGCAATGTTTTGAAATAATGGCCTTATCAATACTTAGATTATTGAATTGGATGGATTCAATTTTTTTTGTATTATTTAGATGGGAATAAGTATCCCATCATATCCCCAATACCTCCATTATTGAGTGCATTGAGTTGTGGATAATTTATTTGCTATTTTTCATGAATTTGTAGTTGTGGTCAAGGGAGAATAGGAATCCATCAACTTAAGAAAATAAAATTCCGTATTAAGGTTTTTGGAGATCTTAGAATAGGACTTTTGAAGCTCCAAAAAAATAACCAAATGGAATGCTCTACTTCTTGATCAAATCTTCAACCCTCACCGTCACTAAATGTATTGAAGAATGGTATCTATTTTATTTTATTTTGATGCCATAAAACAAATATTCAAACCAATCTCCTACCTCATGTCTTTCTTCATCCCTGATCTATTTATTCTCAATCTTCTATAGTTTTTTCAATTTACCATAACAATCTCAGTTATATTGAACAATTTTGGCAGTAAAATTTCACACCCAAAAGAGAATCATTATCATTATGTGTGACTTAATGGCATGAGTTAATCTAAATAAATTAGACCTAAAATTCATCATTATGTTTACATGGTTAATTTTCTTCGTTGTGTTGACTATAATGAGGAAACCATAAACTTTATCATCAAATTTCCAATTAACCATGTGGTGGTTATGTGCACATGTTTACTTGGTGTTTTTAGATGACATAGGAACATGGAGTTATGTTGGAACCTAAACATGTTGTGATTTATGTTCCTTTGTCAAACATCTATGCAAAGGTGGGGAGGTAGGGTGATGTTTAAATGGTAATAGATTTGATGCAAGATAGAAGAATTAAAAATATATAAACACACCCACATACATGATATCTATGTAAATTTTGAGAAATTATCTTTAAAGATGAAGCAAACAGGGTATTTTCCAAATTCAGGACATACATTTAATGATTTGGTTAATGAAAATCATTTCCATACTATACATAGGCATGATCTATGTCAATAATCATCAGCACTCCAATTCAAGCCTTCATGTGAAATGTGTCATTTAGATTTCATGGTAGATTGCATTTGTGTCATATAGATTGCACTTAGAATTTCCATGATTTGCATCCATCAGAAAGGGATACACAACTTACAAGGTAGAGGGTTATATGATTGGATATTTTCTATCATGAAGGTTTCTTTGATATATTTTCTAATTTAAGTTTAGTCTTGGCTTATCACCTCTTTCTTGGAGTTTCTTTCTACTCTCCTATGATATTTATGATGATTGTTTGAGTCCCATGTTATTTTTGTCATCTATGGACATTAATATAATTTACTTCCTTCTTCAACAAAGAATATTTGGTAATATATCTTATATCACCCATGTCCTATTTAAGACTCGGATCTAGTATCATGGAGAGGTATTGTGACAACCTAAGAATGCAAAGAAAATCAGTTTGCAGAGGACATTTACACAATTCAAAATTGAAATAAATATAAGTATACATAATTTTTGAATATATGTAAAGCAAATTTCAAATATAAGGAAAAGTAGATGAGAAAATTTAGCAAAAAAGTCTTTGTAACATAGTTTAAGGTTAGAATGGTAGGGGTAAATAGTTTAAGGGTGTGAATCTCATAGATCACTCTAGGCTACGAATGCTTTATTTATCAACTTTTTTGTTCATCCATTTCTTGTCTTGGTGTGTCTATTTCTTTAAATGTATTTTTTATTCTCATTTTTACGATTGAATATAAATAAAGAAAAAAAATAAGGAAGGAAGAAAGGTAGGAAGGAAAGAAAAATTATATTAATGTCCATAAATAACCAAAACAAGTTAATGGGACTCAAAGATTTTATTGAGTTATAAATAGAAGTACTAGGGTAAGAGGACCTAGGTCAAAAAAATTAATGAAACACAAAGTATATAATAAAGTGAGTAAAGTAAGAGAGGTTTAAGCTAAAGTGTTTAAACCCTAAGTCATAAGAAAACACAAGTAGAAATGGCCCTAAAAGGGAAAGACCTCTCAAGTAAATATGGAGTTGATGAATATAAATCATGACATTGAATTTTTTATGCCTCAAAACCTAATTTTGGTTATCTTCCACATCATCGTCTCATATTATCAAAGGTATCCATTAGTATTAGAAGTCCCCAATATCATTATTTTTTATATATGGACCATGTTTCCTATTTTACTTATCTTTACAAAAATGCATCATTTCTAGAGTTGGTCTCACAAGATTATTGTAGAAAAATTTGTTTCAAAAATTGCTCTTGCAAAGCTACTTTCTTAAGGTATGGTACAAATGTTTATAGGGGTTATTTATATTTGGATTTCAATGTATATTCTCTAAAATAAAATAATCCAAGTGATGATTTTTACAATTCCAATGCTTGTATGTTGTTGTTATGATATATGTTTGTTAAGAAGACATTTCATGTTGTATTATAGTGAACCACTTGCCTAGTCTAAATGCAATTGCATTAGATGGTCCAAGGTGGAGTGAATGTTGTTATTTAAATGGAATGTGGGATATTGGTCTCCCTTGGAACTATATTTCATTCATCAAAACTTTATTCAAGTTGATGTTATCAAGGAAGGTTGTTACATTTATTAAATTTATTATTACTTATACCATGTGTGCAATGGATTTGGAAATTAAGCATATTATCGAGAAGTTTAATGATGCTTAAATCCTTTAAAATTATATGTATTATTTATTAAGCATATTATTTCACTTATTTATTTAGATATAGTAATTATAATTTTCACTAGTAGAATTTGGCAAATAAATGATTACCATAAAATGAATCATCCATATCATCGATAAAAATCACATTTCAATGGTCAAGAAGAGAATCATGAAGCACCATTGATAATAATGGGTGATTACATTGTTGATAATGGACAAAAAATAATGTCATTTGTAATTGAAAATGATGGGATTGCTGGTAGTAAATATGATCCATGTAGTGAAAATACTGTAAAGTGGTTGTGCATATTCTATAAGTTGTCATACTTTAAGGAATATCCATTAGGCATAAAACTGAATTTATGTATACTAATAAAAATATAGTCTATGCAATTATAGAAACACTTTTTGGTTATTTTGATACTATTTTATCATGTGAAGACTTTTGATAACTAAAGATTCATCAAAATATTTGGGTTGAAAAATATGATGATGAAAAATATAGAAAACCTAGTGCTCCTTATGTCTCGACAAAGGAATAATGTGTACAATTTATATGCCATATAACTTAGTATGCTAATAACTGCTCCTAACTATACCTACCAAAAATATGCCCAACTTGTAGAAATCAATTGTATTTAGGCAATCAATCTTCTTTTTTTACTGACTAATAAATAGACCACTTGCACATGTGCACCAAAATATATCTATTATGAATTTGTAAATCCTCATACACTATGAATGAAAAATTAAAATATATTCCCTAAATAATTCCATTCAGATAACAAACTTAAAAATTAATACATGTTCATGCTCCCTTTAGGTTGGTTCCTTTTTATAAGCAGAATGCCCTTGATGTTGAAATAAATTAGATCCACTCCACCTAAACTGTGACCAATGGGGATGGGGTCATTTGGTATTGATACACAAAGAGGAATAGTCTGTAATGCTAGAAACCCTAATCCTTCCTCTATAACCTCTAATCCTACCCATATATGGGTAAACCCTAATGTGAATGATATAAACCCTAACCCTAATGATACAAACCCTAACCCTTCATCTAGAATCTCTAATCCTACACTTATCCCTAGTCTTACTCCAATATAATCCCCCATCTAGGGTTCAAATCCTAGGGTTGGTAACCTGAGTAAAAAGGGCTCATGGGTAGTAGAGAAAGAGAAATCATTGGTTTTAAGTAGTGATGAAAACCTAATCCTAACCCTAATCCTTATGTGTGGGGCAAACTGAATAGACTAAGACCAACTACCTACTATCCCTAAACCAAACCATTTTTTAATTGAAAATATCCTCTTCGATAAAAAAACACATGCATAAATTATGAAGCCTATGAAAACATTCCAGTGGAGACTAGCAACAAAAATGTGCCCCCCTAGTGAACACATTCCAATGGTGACATTACAATGGATACTAGCTATAGAACATGGGTGAAAATATTTCTAGCAACCCCAACCACACCATATAAACAAATAGATATAAAATAATGCTAAATTATAGCTAATGATGGATGTTGATTTATACAAAGAACTTACAACATCAGTACAAGGCATTACCTAGTGCAATGAAGAACTCATTTCTCGAGTACATAAAAAATACTTCACACCATATTTTTCATGAGCCAAATTTACTCCTACCAACTTACTCCATGTTTAAAACCCCACTTCATTCTAGAAGCTTTTTGGGCTAGGAGAACCTATAAATTCTAAAACCACACATGTAGGTTGCAAACACACTACAAATTATGAAGTGAAGTTGATGATCCTTCAAACCGCCTTCATGTGTTTGTTTTGGGTCAAATTCATTTACTATAATCAGACAGAACCAATCAGTGAATGTCACAATTGGGGCTTGAATTAAATATATTCTTAGGATATAAAATTCACAAAAATCCATAATTTAAACATATCTATAATAAATGTACTCAACATTTAAATTTTAACTAAAAATCCTTCCAAAAGCAAGTCATATGAAAAACATAGGGTCATAAAATGTAACATTTGAGCTTAGTATTTTGGATGTTTTTTTTCAGATTTTGTCATCAACTAGCAATAAATTGCTATATCCCCTTCTTGAACTTGATCAATATGAGATTTCCATTAGCCTATTCTAGGGTTCTTGTAGGATAATTGGGTATGGTTAAGGGACTTTGGTCTTGTGTTGGGCTTTGTGGAGGTTTTTCCAAGTTTTCTAGTGGGGGTTACTACTTTTAGTAGTGGCTATTTTTAGAACTTATTATTTTTAGTAAGTTTCAGGGCTTTTTAGACTAAGTCAGTTTGGTGTTTGGACACACTATTTTTGACACTTGATTATTTTTAGTAAATACTATTTTTAGTAGTGATGGCCTTGGTCTCTATTTTTCTAATAGTTTAGTATAATATTTCCCATTATGGCTTTGGTGAGTTCTAAAAATAATTAAATTAATATTTATTATTTGTCACTTAAATTTTATTATAAAATTACTTTATAACTTAAATGAGGGTGGTGTGTTCATTAAAAACCCCCTTGACTCACACCTACAAAAAAATGACTTCAAGATCTTATTAAAATCTAAATATTAGCCTCCAAAGTGGATGTCATGTTTGGGGAGGGATAAGAGGAAAAAATTAAAAATACATTAAAAGGGCTCATGAGAGGGGCATAGCATCTTGGAGGGAAAAGTTGGAATTTGAAATGTGTTGCATGAAAACCCACCATAGTTGGTTGGCATTTGGATTGAATATTGATAGTGGTTTTGTCTTGTTGACTAAGCATGTTAGCACTGATATAACCAAATGTATCTTCTTTTGGCCACTAATTTGCTCAAATTATAATTTTATTTTACCCATATGAACTTGTAATATATTTATATCCCCTGATCACTAAATTTTAATGGTTATTTAAGTATGCTTTCTATAATTACACACATAATCATGGAATTTTTCTCTTTAATTATGTGATTATTTTAGGTTGTTTTGGGTATGCTTTTGGTTTCTCTTGTTCCAGTTGTTGGGTTTAATGTAGTCATGAATTCTGAGCATTTTGGATCATTTCTAGTTTGTCTATCTCCCTGATCAATCATAAACTTTCTTTTTTTGATAAATTTTTTTTATTAACAACTCCCATTTAGTTTTGTGAACACTTTGTGCATTGATGTTAGATTTATAATATTATTACATTTTTATTATTTTGATTTGCTTCTAAAGTATCTCTTTGATATTTATAAATTTTCATGAAGTTAGTTGTAATTTTATGGTATGAGCTTTCTTAACATTTTTTTATTATGTATTAATTTTGAGTGGTCCATGAAATTATTAGCTTAAATCTATCAACTAAGGGCCAATTATTTGTTGTGGATGGATGGGTTTACACCCAATGGGCTTTAGAACCTTTAGGTACTCAACTAACTTTAGGATGTTGATGATTTTGATGTTTATCCTTGACCGTTATACTATCTCCATTTTAGGGTATGGTAACAAAAGGGGGTAAATGGATGCTAAGATGTGTGATCAAAGATAGAGATTGGGGATCGTAGGGACTGAGGGCAGCAATGATGATTCATAATTATTTGTGATGGGTACTCTTTTTGAAAATATCACAAAACTAAAAAAAAGGAACTAGGAATTTACAAGTGCATATGACCTAGGCATTACGAATCCTAATAATGCATCTGTAAGAATTTTTAATGTTTCTCATTCATATAATCTTTATCTTTAAAACTTTTATTTTTTTGACTTTAGGTCACTTGATGTTTTCCAAGTTTTTTGTGTTTTCAAATTACATGACAATCTAATAGTTTCCAATTTTGTCTCAAATAACATAGTAACTTAATCATAACCCATTCAATTGTCATCATTCATATACTAGCAGCTTCAAAAATGGATTAGAATGGCATCTCCCTAACATTGGAGAGCCTATACAACCATAGCCTTTTATAATTTGACTTTTAATTTTATGAAATGAAAAATTAGAAGACCCATTTTCATGTTGATTATGTAACATATCCTACTATCATTGCATTTAGAGACCACATGGTTCTCTTATACATTTAACCAAATAATCAGTGAGTATAATCTGTACTCCCTCGATTGGCATACATTTCCAATAGATAAGTTCCCACATGAGGCATTAGGCACTTGTCCAGCTTTGGCCATGTGATCATTATCATGATATATGCATGTTCTTTACATTTTATAGTACAGTATAAGTGATTATTCATAGAGACCATCATTGGCATACCCTCCAAAAATATGTTGCATTTGAAGCTAATTCTATGAGATATTTTATCAAAAACTAATTGTGCATCAACCATTATGCCAAGAGAAGGCAACTTCAAGTTAGGTTTAAGAGAAGTAGAAACATTAGATAAAGGCACTATGTATGTAATTTTTGAATAGTTAAGTGTTCTAAAATGATAAACCAAAGTCTCTCAACCTTGAAATTTTGGATTCAAGCTTTAAACCTATGGTGGCAAGTTAACTAGATACTTTTGCTTTATTTTCTTTATAATAATAAGCTCTTGCACTTATACCCCTGATTTTGCATAATTTTGTACATGTTAGTGAAAAAATCATAGAATATAGATATTCATACCTTTGATTATCTAAAATAATCCCACAACAATTTTAAATCTATTACTCTATATAATAACCCAATGATAAGTCTATAATTTATCTAGTTAATATGATGTAGCATTTAGGATGAAGCCTACCTTAGATTCATAAAGTATATCACAAGGTGCACTTAAAGCTACACAATTTAATCAAGAGACATGATTTACATTTTACCAATTGTAATGACAAAGCAATATCTGCAAGAGTGAAGAAGTTGGTCAATGGTTCTAATTGGATAATATATTTCCCCCTTATATTAAGTGATAAGTGTCCATATCCATATCCAAACCATGCAAGCTAAAATGAGTTCCTAGTATGAATCTATAGTATAAAATCTTGTATGATTTATTTAAATCCATTTATACATTTGGTGTATCAAACCTTCCTTGTAGAAGTCCAAAAGAGGATTTTTTTTCCATTTATTTCATACATTATTCAAGTTTTATACCTCTCAAGTTTGGAGATCATGACTAAGCTTCAAATCAAGTTTGGAGATCATGACTAAGCTTCAAATCAAGTTTGTTTCAGTATGTGAACCCAACCATATTTGGTCCACATCGAAGATGCACCCAAGCCCAAATCCACACCTTAATATAATTAATACACCCTAGCACACTAGGTGCATTTTCATTAATTTCATACACAAGACCCACTCACAACTTGCATACCCTTGCACCTTCACACTAAGACAACCTTGCTTGAAAGTAAACCAAATCTTGCCAATCTAACTACACCTAGAGTACTAATTCTACTGAGTATTTTTAGTGCATCTCATACATACATGCGTAATTATGTGAAATCAATAAAATACTATCAACCTAGAATAGGACCATATAAATTCTTAGCCTATCACTGGCAATTTCCTTATTAATTTTGCTGACATTATCATTTCATCCTATGAGATTTTCTATGAGGATACAACAGAAAAATAATACATTTATGTTTGACAACTTTATCTAGCACTTCTATCTCATAAAATTATTCACCTTATATGATATACTAATATTCATTACATATTTATTAATATGATGAAATATAGCTTATAAGGCCATAGGTAACCCACTAGACTAGATACATAGAAATGGACAATAGAACCAAGTTCTTGGCTATCAACTTAGAATGAAATTTTACAATTTGTAGTTAAAGTTTGTTATAAATTATGTCACAAATAATATCCAGAAGAACACAATCCATTTTTGAAGTGATGAAATGGGCTTAAATCCCTCTCAATAATTTATGTTCCTATAATCTTTGAGATAAACTTGGTAGCCCTATTGCACTAATCATATACACATAGATTCTTTATGATTTGAATAGGGTTTGCAGGCCTTATGTTGATGAGTCCAAATATAATGGTCATATTTTTAATGTGAATACAAAGCATCTATTCCTTCATTTGATCCTCTGTGTCATGTGGGATAGATTTTCTATTAGATATAAACCCTAAAAAAACCTGATAATGCATTTGCAAGCATGTCCCATTATCAATTTGAAAAAGGAAGATATATTGATAATAGAACCCAAATACTTGATGATTCAATTGATGTAGATTCAACTTGATGATAATTGGAACCATAGACTCTCCAACGTGGAGCCAACCTAGAAGTGGGAATTATGGTTCATAATGGATGGATGCATCATTCAGTAGATTAGGCACTCACTAGACAAAATATAGAGAAACTTATCATACATAATATAAAATAAGATTGGGAAAAAAAATAAGATCAAATTGGGCCTAGATACTGACTAAGTTATAGATATGGATTGGGTTGATTCCCCACATCTATTTACACAAGCCCGATCAAGGGAGAAATTCGGGGTGATCCCTATCTTTCTATATCTAGGTAGGTGGGGTAGGCATATTAGTTATATCATCATCCATGAATATATTCCTATTGAAACTTATAGATATAATTCATGCTATTAATGAATATCCCTAGGAATTGATGATGCAAGTGAGGTAGATGAAACTTTATGAAAATGGCAATGCTCATTTCCATAAATGTCTTGGCAATGACCGTTAGCATGTAGTTTTAAGTTAGTTATGCATGAAATAAGTTGGAAAATTTTTAGTTTTGTAATTATTTATTCATTTTTTATTTAAAGGAGAAGGAATTTAATCCTAATAAATATGAATTAAGATCTTAAAAATTTGGAAATGAAGCTCTATACCCTATTTTATTCTATGTGTTCAATGGAAAACTATTATGTTGTCATTGTTGAATAAAAGAAGGTTCACTATATGGTACTTCTCATGTTTAAATAATTATTGGTAAGTCTTATTTATGATTAGAATATCCTTTTTGTACTTATTTTGGTTGTTTTCATGTTACTTTATGGTAAGTCTATGTTATCCTATTGATTGCATATTAACATAGTCAGGTAGGGCACAAAATATTATGGA